>VMDO01000932.1:17856-244245 GCA_007922755.1 Pedetes capensis | reverse complement strand
ATATAAAGAGAATTAAGCCAGACCCAGAAAAATAAGTATCACATGTTTTCTCTCATATGTGGAATTTAGAAAAAAAGAGACATAAAATTAGGAGGCAGACTGGGAATAGGAAGGGGATAAAGGAGAGGGAGAAAGAGGAATAAAAGAGAATAGTGAGATGAATATGATCACAGTTTATGCATATATGAAATTGTCACAATGAAGCTCAGTACTCCACACAATTACCATACACTAAATAAAAAAGAAAATTAAAAAAGGATAAAAGAGACAAATCATGACAGAAAAACTGCTCAAATGCACCCAAACTAACTTACCTAACTCCAGAAGCACGAACTAAATAAATGACATTTTAATGAAACACTAAGGTTGGAGAACTGTTATACAGAAGAAGGTAAACTATACAATTCCCCTGTGCTTCACTTTCTTCATTTGTCATATTACTATTTCATGGAAGTAACTTGAAGATTAAATGAGTAAGCACACTAAAATGCATTGAATAGTGCCTGACAACAAGTGGCAACCATCACTGTTAACTATAGCATTGTTAATTTAATATATAAAGATAAATCATACACTATTATCAATTATTTTATGATACCTAGATGCTGAACTATGGGCCTCAAACATTCTTGGTAAGTGTTCTTCTACTGAGAGGCACTTTTCACCCTCCCTTTTTATTTTTTTATTTTAATACAAGCTCTTGTTAATTTACTCAGGCTGCCTCTGGTCTCAAACTTGCAGTCCTGCCTCAAATTCCCCAGTCACTTGGATTGTAGGCATGTGCCACAGTTCCCAGCAATTATTAGTATTTTAAGCCAATATTTATTTACTTCATCCTAAGCATTGTGTCCCCATGTGTTTGCCAGCTTGTTGTGCTGTGGAGACTTGTGTGTTGCTGTGGGGTACAGAAAGCTATGCCATCATTATCTCATATACCAGCAGGGCCACCTGGTGCTCAGGCTTCAGCTGAACTTCCAGACTAAGACAGACTAGGAAGAAGGACCTGGCAGCCCACTTTCAAGACAACTTGCCATTGAAAACACAATGAATAGCAGCAAAGCACTGTCAAATACAGTATTGGAAAATGAGACTCTCCTCCTCCAAGAAGGTATTCAAGAAATAACTATAAAAGAGTTGGCTCCTCAAAGTAGAATCAACCTTAAAGATGGAATTGGAGTAAAGCCCCTAAGACCTCCCTTTGTTGATGTAGCATGGACTCAACATGAGGAAAAGCATTCTATCTGCAACATTAAGCCCAAATATATAATGATTGTGTATATTGCACAGGGTTGGGGAATGTAGTGTTCTATTGTACATAGGGTCCCTATAAGTTGGATCTAATTTGAGGACACAAAATAACAGCATTGTGTAAAGTACTCTGTTAGTAAACATTACTGGAGTATCACCATAATATTTAATGGAAGTCTATGAGATATTGGTTACAAATAATAATTTAAAGCTATCTATGTCTAGGAAAATTATGTAAACACTGGAATTCAGAGAAGAAATCAGGATTATAGATTGAGACACATTTAACAAATTTGAAATCACCGGCAGATAGATGTGGATGAAAACATTCAGTGAGAGCAATAAATGCTTATTCCCATGGCTCTTAAATGACAGTGTTGATTTGTATCTAAACGAATAGCACAACAGTTTACATGTTATTCCTATCTGCTGTACACCTACTTCTTTTCTGATGTTCCAATCTCGATGAGATTTGTGTATGTAACTATGCACATTACTCCATTTCCTTTTCCAAGCTCATTGATATAGAGGAGGAAATACACTACTAGTAGTGTTAGTTTGAAAAAATTTTAAATGACTGCAAAAATTCTCTCACCTTTTGCCCATACACAGAGTCATTATACCAAAAAGACTTGGTGGATAATCAACCATTTCAAGAGGTTGCTTATGATCAGGGATATGGTACTGAAGGAAGAAATAGAAGGTGCTTTGAAGGCATTGGCAAAACACAAGGCTCCAGGAATTGATGGAATACCAATTGAGATGTTTCAACAAATAGATGTAGCACTGGAGGTGTTCACTTGTTTATGCCAAGAGACTGGGAAAACAGCCACCTAGCCAACTAACCAGAAGAAATCTGTATTTGTGCCTATTCTCAAGGAAAGGAATCAACCCAAATCTGGAAATTACCAAGTGATGTCATTAATATCATAGGCAAGTAAAATTTTGCTAAAGATCATTCAAAAACAACTGCAGTAGTATATTGACAGTGATTTGCTGGAAAATCAAGCTGGATTCAGAAGACAGCAAGGAACCAGGTAAATCATTGCTGATATCAGATGGATATTGGCTGAAAGCAGGGATATCTGAAAGATGTCTGTATTTTGTTGATGATGCAAAGGCATTTGACTGTGTGAGTCACAAAAAATTATGGATAACATTGAGAGGAATGAGAACACCAGAGCACTTAATTGTACTCATGAAGAATCTATAAATGGACCAGGAAACAGTCAAGAAATCAAGACATGCATTGCATTTGAAAAAGAAAAGAGCCAACATATCCCATCCTAGAAAAAGAGTAATCTGAATGCTCCTTGGAGGCAAGGAGCGCCAGTCTGCATCTTTTGTATTTTGGACATGTTGTCAGGATGAACCTATCCCTGGAGAAGGATATTATGTTTGGGAGAGTGGTGGATCAACAAGAAAAGGGAAGACAACTAGATGAATTGATGCATGTCTGCAACACTGGGCTAAAACAGAAAAGATTGTGTGCATGGAACGATGTCAGAGAATTTCATTCTGTTGTACACAGGGTAACTATGAGTCAGACCCGACCTGACATGGCATTTAACAAGAAACAAGAAGAAGCACTGATTTCTAAAAATACCAACAGATTAGCATTGGTATGTAATTGAACATTAGGTTCAAATGAAAGTGACAACTCCCAAAAGCAAGCTAAAGAATAATATGTTAGACAACTCTGTAATGGCTACATGAGGACCGCCAGTCCAATGAGAGTGTCAGCTGACATGTCCTTTGAGCTCTAAAATCAGCAACCAAAGCCTTTTGTTCTTTTCCTCATAGGCAGAAATCTTGAATATGCATATCAAAAGGCAGAAATTGAACCAGCTCTTCTACCAGTATCTTTAATGATTGACTAGAATAATGGTTTTTCATCCCATTTCAACTGCATTGCTTTTAGAAGACAAACTTCTTAAAAAAGAGAATATTGTCTCTGAGAGGGTACAACAGGAGCTCTTTTGAACTATGAGCTGAAATTTTCACTAGCCTCTTTTGACTTTTCATGACACCAAAACTTCAGGCAAATAAGGGAGGTATTTTAGTTGGGGTGATTAATCCTAGTTATCAAAGGGAAATAGATTTTCTAGCACATATGAAGTGATGAAAGAGCATAGGTAGAATCCAAAATATTATCTATGATATCACTTAGCATTCCAATACTGCTTAGCAGTAAGCAGTAATGAAAAGCTGTGCTATATACACAAAATGATGAATGCCATAAACATGTTAGTAGAATAGGGTTTAGATCCTGCCAGTGAAGAACAAAGATCAACTGAGGTCATATCTGAAGACAAAGGAAATAATAAAGAATTTCTAAGTGCAAACTGCAGTCTTCTGACTCTAGAATAATAACTAGACATACTTTATGCTGTTACATGTACACATTTGTATATGTTAACTAATTTCTTTTCATATTCCTTCCCTATTGAACTATAGGTGTGTTAATGTTGTTGTTGTTGTCGTTGTTGTTGTTGTTTTTGTTAGGTGTTGTTGATTGTGTCTGACTCATAGCAACCCTCATAGGGTTTTTCAAAGTTTGATTGTTTCAAGATTGTTTGGGGAATGGATTGCCACATCCTTCGCCCATTTTTGCTGTGCTTGGGATCTTACCTGGGTCCTCAGAAAGTGCAGAGCAGCACTCTACCAAATGAGCTAAACCTCGCCCCTATGTTAATAATGGTTAAGTGTAAATCTGCATGTCAGTTGTAGTATAGTCTAGGGGAAAGTGAGGGAGCTAGAAAAGCAGTGAACATAATCCCGAGGTGGATAAGTGTCACACAGGATTTTGCATGGTCCTGCTTATGTAAAAAGACTTATATCATGTTACTCATGAGTGCAAGCGCTGGAGGACTCATGATCCTCCAGAGAAATAGAGCCAATAATGTGTGCAGAGAAATTTATTATAGTTTTGACTCACATGCTTATAGAGTCAAAGAAATTCCATTCCCTTTATTTGGAAGTTGGAAATGAGTTAATGCCCTTCATGGATGTTGAGTTGAACATGGAGATGCGATGTGTCACATTGTCTGTTGGCAAGTGAACATCACCACAACTTCTTAAAAGGTTTCTTTGCAACATAAAAGAAAGTTGGTAATTATATGCCCCAAAATCCTTTTACCAATGATTTGAGGTTAGAGTTTTCCAATAAGAAGGGCTCATTTGAGATCTGGAGTTGAAAGAAGGAAAGGACTTCATTTCTAGAGGTAATGATAGCCAGATTGTTAACCAGGTGTGTGACTCACAGCAAATTCCCGGGGAGCTCTATGGTCTACTCACTTTGTTGCTGTTGACAAAGAAAATCTAGTGGGAGCTCTTCAGAGATTTCTTATAATTTCAGCACACTTCCAGCCAGCTCTGAAGAACCACGTCATTTCTAATTTCAGGCTAACAAAGTCATTGATCGTTCCCTGGCTTATTCTTCCTCTACTCTTCTAGTTACTAAATAATCTGTTAATTCCCTGTGGTGATCTATTCAAGTCCTGGAATAAGGAGAATGACTTTTATTTATTAACTAATATATTATTATTAAGGGCATTTTGAAATTAATCATACTATTTTGTCAGAACTTAGTGCAATGAAAGATAAGAAATACTGACTTTTCAAGACCCCATCCACCTTCCCTCACCCATGGTCCAACTTAAACTTAAAAGTGCTATTACTAAGAAAGAAATGGGGAGTAGCTACCAATGACAACAAATGGTCTCTGTCTCAAATAGTCTCTTATCTCTTTCTTTTTCTTCTTTTTAATCACCAGACATTATGCATATGAAAGAAAATTCTCAAATACTATGTTCTTGGTCCTAACTGGAGATATATGTGTGTGAACATATAGCCAATTCTATCTATCTATCTATCTATCTATCTATCTATCTATCTATCTATGGGCTGGGATTTAGCTCAGTTGGTAGAGTGCCACTCTGCAGTCTCTGAGGTCCTGGGTTTGATTACCAGCACTGCAAAAGTGGGAGAAGGATGTGCAATCCACTCCCAAGGCAATCTTGAAACAATCAGCCATTGAAAATCCTATGAGGGTTGCTATGAGTCAGATATGACTCGACAGCACCTAACTACAACAAAGACACACACACATATACATACATATATATGTATGTGTGTATATGTATGTATAGATAAACATATTTATCTATATATGTCTATACATCTATATTTATATATATATATATGGGGAGGAGGGAGAAAGAGAAAGGAATTTTTTTTCAGTAGTGAGTGAGGGCATTGAATCCTGGGCTTTGTGCATGGTAGGAAGGGCTACACCAGTGAGCTACACTCCAAGCTACATTTTTTGTTTGCTTGTTTTTATTTTGAGACAATTCTCACAGGCTGCTTCTGACCTCAAACTTGCATTCCCCCTGCCTCCACCTCCTGAATTGCTAGGGAAACAGGGGTGTGCCATGGTGCCCAGATTGATTTTTTAAATGTGTTTTCCCTTAGTCTTTTACTTAAGGTGCTTTTATGGACATAATTGACATTAACTTGGGAGAAGGACCTGGCAACCCACTCTGAAAAAATGATCAGCTATTGAAAACCCTATGCATAGCAGAGAACACTAACAATATTGTTTTGCCTGTTGTACAGAGCTTCCCTATAACTTGGACACTGACTTGAAGACACATAACAATATCAAACAACAACAATCTTAACTTAGAATTCCCTGAGCCTCAACATCTCCAACTATTAATTAAAACTAACCATGCATTTGCCCTGTTTACTTCACAAGGGTATTTTAGTGATCAAATCATGTGATGGATATAAAAATATTTCATGATCAACAAAAATTCTATGAAATGTAAGGAATAAAAATTAGTACTACTGTAGTGGCTGTACTAAAGTGTTTCATTGATTCGTTTCACAAAATTTCTTGTCTCAGAAGGAAAGAAGATCTATATATGGCCTTAATATAATTTGAAATGGATAACTTCACCTTCTTTTTGAAATTTCTCCTGCTATCTTTAAGTAACCCAGAGTAAAGAGGTCAGCTGAGTCATATTTTCCTCAACAGAATGACCCTAGCAAGTATGTTTTTGCTGATGGCAATGTGTTTGTGAATCTTAACATTCACGGTCAGTGCTTATGGGCTGACAGCTGGGATTTAAAATACTTGTAGCTAAATCATAAGAGCAACTGAAAATCACAGGCCATCTGCTGCAGGTGTGCACTAAAATACCCTCAAATTCATCAAATACACGTTGACATCCATTAACAAAACAGTTAGCAGTTTGAGTTCTCTTCAGGAGTCTTATTTCAGGTTAGCTCCAAAATGTATCAATAGGCTTTATATCTTATTCAGAGGAAACAGTCACTGTCCTTAGCCAAGCATGTTCTGACAGAGTGTTGTTCATATGGCAACATCCGTCAGACCCCATGAAAGCTGGTGACCTGGCACGTCTTGCCTTTGCACCTCGTCTGTCTGGACTGGACACTTATTGAATAGGTACTGGCAGTGCAGACAGAATTTTATCTGTCTCATTATAACCCATTGAATTGACTTAATCAGCCACAAAAATAGCCAGAGTGCACAGTGAGCCCTAGGCTCAGATTTCCAGGAAGCTGAAGTTTACACTTGCAGTTTAATTTTTTTCTATTTAGGTGCACATTCTGGCCATGATGTTTCTCATGTGTTCATGATGTGCAGTCAAGCCTCCACTAGGTTCAATTTGGCCTAACCTTTAATGAATGATGCATGAATACCACAAATACTCTCCAGTAAAAAAAAAAATTATTATTATTGGAAAATGATTGGATTAAATAATTTTATAATAAATTGTGGATAGTTTCTAGTAAATTATTGTATCTTTACAGAAGATACATATTACCCAGGGTCCACCAGAGAAACAGAGCCAATAATGTGTGTATGGATATTTGTTATAAAGTTTTGATTTACATGCTTATGGAACCATAGAGATCCCATGATCTGCTTTCTGCATGCTGGAAACCAAGAAAGGCTAGTAGTATAGTTCAAAAACCTGAGACCTAGAGAATCCATTTTACAGATTCTAGTTCACGTATAAATGCCTGAGAACCATAAAAACAAAGGGCAAGAAAGGAACACTGTTTTAGCTCAACCAGGTAGGCAAATGGACAGAGCAGAGTAAATTCAATCTTCCTCTCCATTATGTTCTATTCGGGTCCTCAATGTATTTGATGATGACTAACCACATTATGGAGGGCCATCTGCTCTATTCAGTCCACCAATTCAAATGTTAATCTCTTCCAGAAATATCCATAGACATACTCAGACCTAATGTTTAACCAGCTATCTGGGCATACCTTGGCCTAGTCAAGTTGACTCATAAAATTAACCATCGTAAGATGATTTATAATCAAGAGGCTTTCTAAACTAACCATGCCTAATGTGCATCCATTTCTAATAGACTGTGTCCAAATAAAGATTTATTAACCTCAAACTATACCCTTTTGACAATCTATAAATAATAATGTACAAATATGTATACAGATCCTTATCTATTTTCAAGTTTTAATCATGGTAATCACGACAATATCTTACATTGAAAATGCATTTAATACACCTAACATACCAAATATCAGAGCTTAATTTAGCCTATATCAAGCACACTAAAAACATGTGAGCCTACCATTAGGCAAAATCATCTAACCCAAAGCCTATTTATGATACTATATTAAATATTAAGTGTTAAGTATTATTAAATACTATATTGAAAGTGCCTACAGCCATAACAACCTGAAGTCTGATCTTGTCAGATCTTGGAAGCTAAACAGGATCAGGGCTGGTTAGTCCTTTGATGGGAGAACACTTGGGAATACCAGGTCAGGTAAGCCAGGGAGAAGTACTGGTAGCCCACTCCTGAAACAAAGCTATGGACAATCCTTTGAATAGCAGATAAGCAATGGCAATAGTTTCAGGCATGGCACAGTGTATAATAGTATTTCATCTGTTGTACACTGTGTCACTACGAGTTGGACCCATTGTACAATAGGGACCCTCTGTATTTCTGGCTTGAGTTCGATTCCCAGCACTGCAAAATGGGAGAAGGGCCTGGCAATCCACTCGCAAGGCAATCCCGAAACAGCCATTGAAAACCCTATGAGGGTCGCTATGAGTCGGACTCGATTCGATGGAACCCAACAACAACAACAAATCCTGAAAAATCTCTCCCAAACAGGAAATTTCTACTAAAAATCATATGGAAAATTCAGATAGGAGAATTAAGTCTATAATCATCCTATAGCCATTTGTCAGCAAGTAGTCATTAAGTACATGCACTGAGGTTTCTATAACTTAAGATTGAAATTTTTAATTAGAGTATAAAAACTAAAATGACATTTCAATACATTTTCAGTAAATATGACTCAAAATACACATTAACCACTGAAAATTAAAAAAAAATTTACAAAATCCTTATGCATGCTAGAACAGTGCTCTACTACTTGAGCTGCATGCATCTTTAGCCCAACCATCGAAATTTTAGTGCCCAAATTAAAATATCATACAAGTACAAAATAATCATTACATTTTACAAACTTAGTGTGAAAAAAATCTAAAATTTCTCACCAATAATCTTGATATTGATTACATGTTGAAATAATTTTTGGATATATTGACTTAAATAAAATGTGTAGTAAAACTAATGTCATCTATTACTTTTTGCTTATCACTAATATAGTGGCTATCAAATTTAAAGGTACTTGTTACATTATATTTGCATTGGACAGCATGACTAACGGGGCAAGGTCAACAAGCTCATGTCTTGAACACTGATTTGCTCTCAGTAAAACTTAATTTTGTATTTATGACCCCATTCAAGAATCTTGACCCTTGCATCTCTATATTTTCCTAATTTGTGTTCCAGAAAACAGAAATAACATAAATTATCTTAAGCAGGTAGTGTTCCTAATTCTACTGACAAAAAAATTGAAAAGTTGTTGCTGTTCGTAGGTTCCACTGGGTCAAGTCAAACCTATAGCAACTCTATGTGCAGCAGATCAAAACACTTCCCAATTCTGTGCTAGGCACACAATATTATTTATATTTAAGCCCATTGTTGCAGACGCTGTGCCAATCCATCTGGTGGAGGATTTTCCTTTTTTTTTCCCATTGACTTACCATGATTCCAAACATGATATCTTTTTCTAGGGATTGATCTCTCCTGACTACATGTCTGAAATATGTAAGACACAGTCTGGCCATCCTTGCCTCCAAGGAGCACTCTGGTTGTACTTCTTTTAGGACAGATCTGTTGGTTCTTTTGGCAGTCTATGGTATATTAAATAGATGTTTCCATCATCATAATTCAAAAGCATCAATTCTTTTTCTGTCTCCCTTCTTCAGTCCAGCTTTCACAACCATATGACATGACTAAAAATACCAGGGCATGAGTCAGATGTAGCTTCGTCTTCAATGTGACATCTTTACTTTCCAATGAGATCTTTTGTCATAGCTTTTCCTAGAGCAATGCGTCTTTTGACTTCTTGACTGCTGCTTCCATGGATGTTGATTATAGAGCCAAGCAAAGAAAAATCTTGGAAAACCTCAGTCTTTTCTCCATTTATTGTGAAGTTACATACTGACCCACACGTAAGGATTTTTGTTTTGTTGGTGTTTAGTTGCAACCCATACTGAAGGCTATGATCTTTGATCTTCATCAGTAAATGTTTTAAATCCTCTTTACTTTCAGCAAGCAGAGTTGTGTCATCTGCATAATGCAGGCTGTTAATGAGTCGTCCTCCAATTCTGATGCCTTGTTCTTCCTCATAAAGTCCATCTTCTCAGATTATTTGCTAAGCATATAAATTGAAGTGACACAGTGAAAGTATACAGCCCTGATGCACATCTTTCTCAACTTTAAACTAGGCAGTGTTTCCTTGTTCTGTTCAAACAACTGCCTCCTGGTTCATGTACAGATTCCTCATGAGTACAATTAGGTGCTCTGGTATTCCCATTTACCAAAGTTTTATCCATAATTTGTTATGATCCACACAGTCAAATGCTTTTGCATAGTCAATAAAACATAGATAGACATCTTTCTGATACTCTCTGCTTTCAGCTAATATCCACCTTACATCAGTAATGATGTCCCTGATTCCCTGCCCTCTTCTGAATCCTGCTTGATTTTCCAGTAATTCCCTGTCTATATACTGCCACAGTCACTTTTGAATGGTCTGTAGTAAAATTTTGCTTGTGTGTGATATTAATGATATTGTCTGATAATTTCCACATTCAGTTGGATCCCCTTTCTGGGGGATAGACACAAATATGGATCTTTTCCATTCAGTTGCCAGGTAGCTGTTTTCCACATCTGTTGGCATAAACATGTTTAACACCTTTAGTGCTGCATCTGTTTGTTTAAACATCTCTAGTGATATTCTGTCAATTCCTAGAGCCTTGTGTTTTGCCAGTTCTTTCAAGCATCTTCCACTTCATCCTTCAATATCATTGGTTCCTCTTCATATGCAACCTCTTAAAATGGTTGGTCATCTAGCAATTCTTTTTCATATAATGACTCTGTGTATTTCTTCCATCTTCTTTTGATATTTCCTGCATCATTTAATATTTTCCCTGTAGAATCTTTCACTATTGCCACTCAAGGTTTGAGGTTTTTTTCTTCATTTCCTTAAGCTTGAGAAACACAGAGCATGTTCTTCTCTTTTGTTGTTCTGCCTTGAGAGTGGATTGCTGGGTCCTTCTCCCAAGCCTACAGTCTCTGGTGTTCACAGGTGGTCTCCCATCCAAATACTAACCAGGCCTGAGCCTGAGCTTAGCTTCCAAGATGTGGCAGGATAGGACACCACAGTGCTATGGCTGCAGGCATACTAGACATAGAATAAATAAATTGGTTTCTCATGAAACTTTAAGTTAACCATTCATTTAAAGGAGCAGATTTCGTTCCAATATAAAGTTCTTATAAGCTACACGTGCTAAGGCTGCGCAGTGTGGTACAAGACCCATTTAAAACTCTTACTATACCCAAACATAAACACACACACACACACACACACAAAAGCTTGTTTGCCATCATAATCTCCTGACATCCTCTCTCTAGTTTAAATTTAGCTCTCCTTAGTTGGACTCAACTAAAATAACTTGATCAAATATCTCACCATATGGCACAAAACATGGTACACTTTCTCCAAAATGTTTCTGGTTGGAGATAATGTTTTAATCTCAATACCTTTACTGGTACAGAATGCCAGTCCAAATGGCCATAGCAAGAGCCCTCATCGTTGGCTTTTTCTCCCTCATTCAAACTTCTTGCAAGTTGGTGAAACAATTGTGTCATATGCTTGAACAGACTTATTGGAAAAGATCCAACCTGCCAATTCTAAAGGAAAGCAAAATCAAAATCGAAAATTCCCCTACTAAATTTTTTTTGAGTCTCCAGAGTTAGGAAGTAAAATGTAACTTACCACCTGGCCATTGGGACATAAGCCTTCTCTTTTGTTTTTGGCTGTATCTTAAGTCCATATACTGAACCTACTACACAGCAACAACCAAGATGTGAAACACTCTATAAACCTCTCATATAATGCTGAGATATCAGCTTGAATCTATACCTTTTGTGATATATCCTGCTGCAACAAAAGGGTTTTTAAGTAAATTAAATGAGTCTCCTCATGCTTGGGTTATAGTCATTCAACGTAGGTTTTTTTGTTGTTGTTGTTTTTGTTTTTTTTTTTGTTTTTGTTTTTTTTGGTTATAAATAAATTTATAAGGAGGACAAACTATTTCATACAGTTTAGTGGGAAAGGAATAAGTAGAACAATACTTAGACTTAAACAGGATAGAAGAAAGGGAACCTTTGTTTTATATCAGAGTCTCATTTATAAGCTCCAAAAAAGGCAAGGAGTAACTGGACTTGGTCATGCTTGGTGAAATACATAAATAGGGCCAGGATGAAGACATTTAGTTACTCTTTGACTTCCTTGTCTTGGATATAGTTTATTGTGTGTTCTCATGAATCCTTTCATTAGATTATAAATTACTTGAATAAAGGATTCTTCATTTCTCATTGTATTTATCTGATTCCTATTATTTTCCAGAAGGTGTCTCAATTAAATTTTATCTCCTAAATTAATTTACATGTTTGAAGCTCTCAATAATACTTCATACTTAAGATGTTTTAGTGCTATAGTATTATCTTCCTGAATGTCATGGTATTTTATAGTGCAGAAAGTATAGGAGTCATAAAAAATAAGGTGAAATCGACAGGGATAATAAAATAGAGCCAAGAGGATCATTTTATACCAACTTTTATATATTATCTATCTCTTTTTCATAAAAACAAGTTACATAAGTTTCTCATATACTTGTCATTTTATATTATTTGGATTCAGGATGACAGGCATGAACATTTTATGAATATAGTACAGAGTACTTTCATGTATTTGTAGAAGATATTTCTACATTTAGTGCCATGTATATTTTTCTCAGTGTACTACTTATAAAACATAGCTACTCCTCTTGATATAATATTATTCTTGGAATATCCATATTGCTTCTGTTTTTATGATCTGAACTGATACATTCATCAGAAAATAAATAATGACTTGCTTAGATTGAAGATGAATGACAAATGGTATGTATAAAGCAGTAGATATTCAGAGATACTACTTAGGAGCACATTAAATAAAATGTGAGTGTTGAGAGATTTCCTGGAAATTGGTGTGCAAGTCTTGCTAGTGAGCATGATTCGTTTGTACATTGTAGGACATCTCAGGCAGGAGAAGTGCCAAAAATCAGCACTGGCTACTTCAATTAAGATAAGAAGCCACATAAACTGTATTGATGATTATCTTTGACAGTGTTATTATGGGCAAAGAACAAGTTTGTGATTGCATATTTACTCACCTTCATATCCCTAAATGTTAACCATAGCATAAAATATCTTCACCTGTATTAATTTGACCTTGTCAATTTCAATGAGATTGCATTGCTTACACCACCTAAACAAAAACAAAGTAAAGCAGGAATTATTTTCCAACATGTAAACTGCAAAACATATTTATTTTAAAAAAATAATAACAAAGATTTTCAAGGTCATGAAACCACTATGTGATAGCAGTGGAGCTCAAAACACACCATTTGATTGTAACAGCATGCTCTTCCCTCAGTTCTAAATGTCATTCCAGATACAATTTATTACTAGAATAGAAAAAGCTCAAAATAATTTAGATGAAGAATGAGATTATTTTAAAGCCAGTAGTAAGTCATTCTATTTTGGAATTATGGGCTAAGTTAATTTAAGTACATTAAATTTATATTCTTCAATTTATTCTCTCTCTATCTATTTGTGTTTCACTTAAGACTGCCTGTGTGTGCGCATGCATAGAAGTGAGGGTAAGAAATTCTTCACATTTTTGTAAAGTAAATAAGGGATCACTTTTATTAAAACTGACATGTCCATTTTTCTATATCTTTTCCTTTAAAAATTAATATAGTCTTTTAATTTGCCAATTTTATTTTAACTTTCCTTCTTGAGATTTGATTGGCACATATCCCACATGTGTGTTGTAATTTATTTTCTTGAAGCCTAATTATTTAATGTCCCCAAAATGTTTTTAAACCTAATTCCCTATTATTAATTGGACTATGCTTTGTAAAGACAATAAAGGGAACAACATAATGATAAAAAAATTCTTGTAGGAAGAAAGGCTAACTTAGAAATCTAGTTCAAAGATTTCACTTTACAATGAAGTAACTGAAAGATAATTTTTCTAACAAGTGTTTTAACCATGTTTAAAAAGAAAGGTTACTGCTTACCACTATTCCAAGAACATGTCATGTCATGATGATATCAAATTATGTTCATTTTGTTCAAGAGAAAGAAATAAACTGGTAATTTTCTTGGAGGAGAGGAAAATAAAAGGCAAGTACAGAGACAGATTATGGGTTGATGAGTAGATAGAAAGGTGTATACATACATAGATGGATATAGGTATGGATATAGGTAGAGATTTTAGATATATATTATGACCATGTACTATGGTTTGGATGTGAACATCTCTCAAAGGCCCAGGTATTAAAAGCTTAATGCCTCAGAAGGTGCTATTGGGAGGTGGTGGAACCTTTAGGAATCAGGACCTTGAGAAGTCCTGAAGTCAATAGGGCCATCTTTTGGACTCAGGTTGCTCCTTTCTCTTTATTTCCTGGCTCATGAAATGAGTGATTTGCTGTGCCATGCATTCCCACCATTATGTGCCACTGTTATGAGAATCTCAAAGCATGGGGTCACTTGATCTTAGACTGCAACGTCCAGAATTATAAGCCAAAATAAACATTCTCTTTTTATAGGTTAGTTGCCCCAGGTCTTTTATTTTATGATGGAAAGCTGACTAATATGCCAGGCTTCTATATTGTTTAAGATTCCAGTGTTAGTCATTCTCTTTATGTTAATCTAAATCTGGCCAATTTGAATAATTCTGAGTCCTTAAATAAAATGTTAAGTGAAAATCACCATAGCTTGAACTTTATAGATCTGTGAAGCATAATTTATGCTCTCTTTTAAAAGAAAAATAATCTTTTACTAGGTTCCTCACCCTTGAAAAGTCATTTTTCTTCCCCATTGTCTCTAAAGCTAGTCTGCCATTACTTTATTCAGGAAGGTTTCAGCAAGTGTTAGAGTCTTCCTATAGTCTTCCTATAGACGTTTATTATTGCCTCATAATGGATGAGTCCTTGAACTCTAAGGGCCTTGTTTCACAATCACTGCTACATTATCCTGTAGCCCTTGTTGTTTATCACATTTCTACTTTAATTACAAAGTAAAATAATAACTTCATTACAAGTTTAGAAAACACAAAGGAAAAGCATTCAGTTTTCCACCTAAACAGTCTTCCATGCTTTCATCCATCTTTGTTTCATTAGTTTATTTTTATACCCATAAAAATAAGGTATGTATTAATTAAGCTTTTATTTTAGTATCTGATAACTGCCAAGAAGGAACTGGCATGGAGTGTGCCAGTGGGTATTACTTAGCACCTCCATTTCCCCCAATAATGGCATGGCCTTCAGAAAATGTAAAAAGCTCTCTGTCCAAGAAACATAAAATCTATCCTCATTCTATAAAAGACAGACTTATTATTCTTTTTCCTCCTTGCCTCATCACCAATATGAAACCTTTTATTTCTTTTGCAGGATTTATAAGAACCTTATATAACCTTTAGGATTGAGACCTAGAATCTGGGACATTTATGATATAATATTTTACTGAGTACAAATATACTAAAACACAAACAGTACACAAACAGTTGCTTTTGAAAGCAGCAACATTTAGTACAGATTGTTCTGCCATACTTGTCCAGGAAAATAATGTTGACCCTTCTAAATAGGAGATTACAGAAGAAATGTCAAACAAGTTTATTGTTCTCTTTTCTTCATTTGGACATTTTTGTTATTTTACTGACATCAATAGAGCCATACAAAACCACTTCAGTACTAAAAAACCAACAACAGAAAAACACCTAACAAAAGAATGGTACACTTAGGCAATAGTGGTATCCAGACTGGTATTTATCAAATTTAATGGAAAAATTGTGGTCTGTTTTTCTTTCTTACATAAGAACATTTCTTCTTCTTAAAAATAAGTGTATAGAAGGCTACAAACAGACATGTTTTGCTTTTATTTTTGACCCATAATTATTTACATTTTATCATCTATTACATGGATGATTTTTATTCAATTTTTCAACTTCTATCTCTCATATCCTTATGTTTTACTAGTCATTGAGTCAACAAATATATTAAATAATTTTTATGTACCAGGCACTATTCTGGGTAGTTGGTATACAATGACTGATTTCTGCATTTCTAAAGCTTTCTTTTGGGTGAGAAAAGACAGACAATAAACAAACAAAATCAGCATATATGAATAACGGAGAAGCACTGACAATAGTGCGTCTCCTGTTGTATGTAAGGTCTTTGTGTCACTATGAGTCAGACACCAACTCAACAGTACCTAACAACAACAACTACATGGAAAAACAAGTAGAATATAATTAAGGAGATCAGAAATGCAGCACTAAGTGGAGTTATCTGGATAGTGTCTAGGTAAAGCAAAAATCGAAATGAGGGCTCTAAAATGAAAGTATCTGAATATTAGGAAAGAGTAAGCAGAGAAAGGGCTGGGATTTAGCTCAGTTGGTAGAGCGCTGTGCTGCAGTCTCTGAGGTCCTGAGTTCAATTCCCAGCACTGCAAAAATGGGAGAAGGGCCTGGCAATCCACTCCCAAGGCAATCCTGAAACAGTCAGCCATTGAAAACCCTATGAGGGTCTCTATGAGTCGGATACCGACTCGATGGCACCTAACAACAACAACAAGAAGCAGAGAAAAGGAGTGATGAGAGTCAAGGTCAACCAGGACTCAGAGGCCTGAGCATGCAGGACTTTCTAGAACAGACAAAAAGAACCCCTATAGAGTTGTCAATTTAGCAAATAAAAAAACAAGGTAGCTGTTAAATGTTCATTTCAGATAAACAGTGAATAGTTTTCAGCATAAATATGTCCTTGAAATATGTGATAGGTTTGTACTAAAGAATTATCTGACTAATTGACTTCTTGTTGTTGGGTGTTGTCATGTCTTATTGGACTCATAGCAACTATCATAGTTTTTTTTCACTTTTTTATTAGTAATTTTTAATGTACAACTTAATGGGTCTCATTATGACATTTCCATATATGCATTTCATTGTACATTGTTCACCTAACTTTCCCCTTGCCCTCTCATGACCCTCCTCCCTATCCCCACACTCCCTACCAATGGTCTCCTTTCTACTTGCATGTCTTTTTGTGAGAATATTTATCTATATATGTGCATCCCGATTTTAATCTAAGTACAAACTTTTTTCTATGGTGATCTACCTTTTTATATTCTCAGCAGCATTACATGAGTGATCTAGCCTGTTTGTATTATTGCCAGCATTTGGTATTATTACTATATTTTTTATTTTAGCTATTCTAGTAGGTTTCATTTTTTTCTATCTTCCCCTAGTTTCCCAAAACACTCATGAAGTTATGCTGTTTACATTGAGACTGACCTCTCCCCATCTATCCCTCCTCACTGACCCTCCTCCCCTTCCCATCTTCTCTAATCTTTGCTTCCCTCTCCTAGATCCCTCCCTTCTTCTTTCCACTCCTTAAATTGTCCCTTGTACTCTAAGTTTAATTGTGCATTTTTGATCTTTCAATTTATGTATATGATTTTTTCCTTCCTTTAAGTTTGATTCAGCACCCACATATGAGTGAAAACATATGGTATTTCTCTTTTTGTGTTTGTTAGTGTTTTCAATGGCTGATTGATTTTCAAGATTGCTTGCATAGTGAACTGTCAATCCGTCTCCCTATTTGCCATGCTTGGGATCAAACTGAGGGCCTCAGAGAGTGCAGCACAGCACTCTACCAACTGAGCTAAGATATTGAATATGTATTTAATTTCTAAAATATTATGTGTTGTTTATCTGAACTTCAAATTTAACTGGGTGTTATATATTTTATCTGACAATTCTAAACCATGAGTCTTTGAAGCCTAATTACATGACTCAACCTCTTTTGAAGGGATCACTGAAAACTTGTAAAGAAACAACATGGTACATCATTAATATGTACAATTTTTAAGTTATTCTGTGTCAGTTAGAAATACATAAATACAATCACACACACACATACAGTCACACACATATATGTAAAGTGTTACTCTGGCTGCTGCCTAGAAAGTGGACTGAATGTAAGTATTCAATGAGAAAAGCAGGGAGATCCCCTAACTGGCAATTGCAGGTGATCCTATGAGCAATCAGGGTGTCTGAAACCAGGATAATAGATAGCAGTAGAAAAAAAATGATGAGAAAATGTAGTTAGAAAAGAAAAACTAAAGAGGCAAGATATTTACTTAGTTACTGCCATATACATACATAACAGGAGTGTCCAAAAATGTATATATAATTTAAGAACCATTCTCTATGTATTACTTTTCAAAGTTGAATTGAATTACAGTAGCAATATATAATATAAAGTTTTAGATTATATTTCTATCATATCAGAAAAGGAACACTAGGCATTCTTAAAACAGCAAAATGAAAAGTTTTATTTCAAGATGTGTATACATTTTTGGCCTCTGTATATACAGATACTATTGATATAACTGTTTGTTTCATTTAAACTAATTCCTGAAAATGAGAAAATGAAACAAAAAGTAAAATGCAATGTACTCTTTGTGGACCTGAATAAGAAAAGAGAAATACAATTAAGGATGCTGGATTTGAAATCAAATACCTCTATCTTTTGTCACTTGTTGGTGTGTGCTATCAACTAAGTCACATCTACTCAGTACTCTAGCTTTCAGTTTTGTATGTGTGGATAAAGATCTCCCCCTTTCTTACCCTATCAGGTTATTATGAAGGCAAATGGAATACAGTACTTATGATTGTCTGTAATGTGTCATGTAAGTACTAGTTGTTACATAAGCATCAAGGATACAGGCAAATTAAATGGATAAGATTATGCAAGAGGAGAAAAAAGGATTCTGTAAGCTTAAGAAATGTCATATTTCTTACTTTAAAGAATAAGCACTAAAAAACATTTTTTCCCAGCAACAAATAAAAGATACCAAGAAGCCTTAATGGTCTTTGGAAAATCATGTTCATGTCTTCATGTTGTCTTTTTATTCTCTGCTCTGTCTTCTTCCTCTCAATAGAAGAAGGCAGACAGCATATATTAACACACATTATTTTCACCATCATGGGATTTTCCATCGAAGAAGAAAAGTACACTTCCAGAACACTTAATTGTTCTCTATCTCAGAAAATTATTTCAAAATCACAGTAGAACACAGCTGATGTGACCAAGGAGAATAGAAGACTCTACTATAACCCCAATAAGAATAGTTCTGCCAGTATTGGAATCAATGTGAAATGAAGTGAGGACCTGAGAAATGTGGACAATTTACATGTATTGATTTATCCATCTGTTTATTTAATAATTATTTTTATTACTCATTATGTATAAAGAACAATAGGATGCTTAAAAATAAAATAAAACTATCACTTTCAAAGGATATGTACAAGAAAAATTAGAGTATTAGTTAGAATGAGCTGGACACAGTGGGGCATGCCTGTAATAATCCCAGTTACTTGGGAAGCTTAGGCAGGAGGATCACAGGTTCAAGGCCAGAGGTAGGCTATGCAAATTAGTGAGACGTTGTCTCAAAATGAAAAATAAAAAGGGGCTGGAGGTGAATTTCAGTGGTTGAGCACTTCCAAGCATGTTCAATGGCATAGGTTCAATCCACCAGTCATACAAAAAAAAAAAAGAATTTAGATAGAATGAATTAAGTAGATAATAGTAAATGTATATAATGTGCTATAGTAGCACAGACAGAAGAATGGCACAGCAAGGTTGGTTAAAACAATATTATCAATATGGCAAGAATTGTCAGATGATATTCTAACAAATGTGATAAAGGCATGGTTCACTGTGATTACAATGTACAAAAATGAAACAAATGAAGAGAGACAATATGGGGAAGATAGATTGGCCCAACATTATGAAAAATATTAAGTGTCAGATGAAGGCAGATGATTTGATTTTATGTTGGCAAAAATGAGCTATTGAAGACACTTAAGCTGTCAGAAGCACCAGATCCAAGATTAAGAAAAGGCCACCAGGTAGCATGTGTAGGTAGAACTGGATGCATAGAGACAAACTACAAACATCACAATTGTCCAGTGGAAAAAAAATGGAAGTAGAATTAAGTAGATTCATTTGTGAAGTTTTTATCAGTATTAGAATTAAATGCATGTAACAAGCAATCTAAGATAAGAGAGGATAACATACCTGATCTCTCATTTATAACAAGATCATTACTGACATTCAAGTACTAACAATAGATTCCAGGTGCCCTGGCATGCCTGTAATCCCAGGAACTCAGGAGTAGGAAGATTGCAAATTCAAGTCCAGTGGCAGCCTGTGCAATTTAGAACCCCAGCTCTACCATCATTTCTTTATTGAAGGCTGGAAAAGAAAGAAGTACAAAAAAGGACTTCTTTGTCACTGAATCAGCTCCTTTTAAACAGCCTTCCAAGGAGGCACTTCTGGTGACATATGCATAGATCAGAACATAGCCATATGGCCACCCTTAGTTGCATGGAAAGTTGGGAAATGTAATTCTTTCAATGCAGGTAACAACCAAAATTGAGGTTTTTCATTGTTCCAGCTTATGTGATTAGAAATTTCTCTCACGAACTGACACATATATAATTTCATGCGAAATTATGTGGGGAGAAGTGGTTTAAAAAAAGGGGGAAAATTAGATATGTCATCAGAGTTTTAAGATTGAACACTTGTGTCATTATTTGGACTCTATGAGAAAGACTACACTTACAAATCTGATAAGTTTAAAGAAAGAAAAAGAAATGGACCAGATGAGGCAATGCATATACAGGCATGAAATGTTCTCTGTTACATATATTCTAAGTCACTGCAACTGATCATAATTTTATTATATAATTTAAAAGAATTATATAATTATATATTATGTAACTTAAAAGAATCTGATATAATTAATGTTTTATTTATTTGAAGTTAGTTACTTGTCCAGTTGATTGTTTTTGAGCTTACTTCTAGCTCTATTGCTCAATTCAGAAATGTTATATAACATAACATTTTGACTACCATTTTTTCTTTTCTATTACTACCATGTTTGAGGACTCTTGGAAAACTGATGGATTTTTATTTCCAGTTGATTGCACACTGTTAAAATTATAGTCAAAGCAAATGACAATGTTCAATTCATTCATCTATTCATTCAACAAATATGTATGAATGCCTATCATATGTTAGGCATTGTAACTATGAATATGCAATTTTAAGTAATACATGCAAGGAATTTACCCTGAAGCAACATAGATTTTTGTTGGAATATAGTAGGGAGGTGTCAGATAATGAATGTGTGTGTGTGTGTGTGTGTGTGTGTGTGTGTGTTTATGCATGTGTTTCACCATAAAAATGTAGGAAAGAAGCAAATAGAGCAAAGAAACAGCAGAAAGAGAGAGAAAATAGGATAAAGAATGGTGAGAGACATGGAGAAATGGAGCCATATATACAATTGTCAAAAAAGCCTGTAATCAGAGGCTACAACAGATGCAACTAAAAAAAAGACAAGAGGAAAGGGAAATGATTACAGAGCTGTTATCATGAAGTGGCTTGTAAGAAATGGAAAGGAATTTGTTTAAAAATATTTTTAAATGAATCAATCCATGAATGGAAGGAAATATGAAATGTCAGATGGCCTGAAGGGTAAGATGAAATATTTCATACTGGTTTGAAGATACTAATTGGTTTGTATGTAAGAACTTCAATATAAATTTAGTGAAAAAAAACCCCTATATTTTAAAACTTATTTGGTCCAAATCATTTGTTTTTATTTTATACTGATTTTGAGTAGAGTTGGCCTAAAATAGCAGGTATCAGAGCTAATGTATGCAAATCTCAAGTATGTGAATCTGTAATATCTAGGGTGTAATTATCTAACACGCCCTTCCATACAGGTTGAATTATGACTTATGATTTTCACAGAGGTATTTTCTTCTGATCTGGACCATATGTGCTAAAGTTCTAAACTCATGGTAAGTCTCCATGGTTACAAAAGGACAAGCTGCCTCTTTGCACTTAGAAAAGGTGGAATTATTTTCACCTGAAACTGAATAGCCCCGAAGCTTCATTTTTCAAAATGACAAACTTAATAGTGAGCAACACATTTTATTACAGTATAAACAGAATGCATTTAAATCACATTAAGGGAGAAATGAGGAGCATTAACATAGGCACCTATTATTGCAGTCCACACTGTCATGGTGTACAAGAACATGAATCCAAAAGGTCAACTATGCAATTTTGAACTCACTGAATGCTATACTCAGAGAGAAATATCTTCCTAGAATTAAAAAATAAAGAAGCAAGTTCAAATCAACAAAACATGTTTTCCTGACCTAATGTTTACCTAAATATGAAGTTCATGTATTCTCCTAGTTTGAGGTTTCTATTCTTTAATTTATGAATCCTCCAAGTTAAGAAACTCTCTCTTGATCTCTCTCTTTCTCCTTCTGTCATTGTCTCTGTCTCTCTCTGTCTCTCTAAGTCTCAGATAGATAGATAGATAGATAGATAGATAGATAGATAGATAGATAGATATCCACTTTATCTTTTATTTTTGCCTAGGAAATTTTTTTCTTTATTTATAAATGTTGGTGAGGTAGAGGGTAGCAAGACTTTTGCTATAATCATTACACAACTATTGCAACAATTTTGCTTAGACAAGCAGGGCGTGGTGGCAAACACCTGTAATCCTAGCGGCTCAGGAAGCAGAGGCAGGGGGATCACAAGTTTGAGACCAGAGGCAGTCTGCGTAACTTAGTGAGACCCTGTCTCAAAAAAGTAAAAAAATGGGCTGAGGGTGCAGCTCAGTGGTACAGCTCTTGCAGAGCATGCAGGCGCAAGGCCCTGGGTTCAACCCCTAGTACCACCAAAAACAAAAAAAAAAAAAACTTTTTTGCTTAGACGTTCATCAACTTTACATATTTTACAGCACCATATTTCCCATATATTCATATAGTTGCATCATATATTTTAAGATTTTCCTCTACCCTTTATTACCTCTACTTTATTTCCCCATCCCTCCTCTCTTCCCGAACCTCCGTTGCTACCCACAAAATCCCTCTCCCCTTCCTTCAATTTTGCTTATATTTTCCCTCCTTAGATACATATGAATGTCCATTTTTATGTATCTACATATGTATAGTTTATTTTCTTCCTTAAACTTATATTTAACTCCCACATATAAGTGAGAACATATGATATTGTTAGATATTGTTAGATACTTGGTTAAAGCACTTAAGATCATGTTTTCCAATTCCATCTATTTTGCTGCAAAGGACATAGTTTCTTTCTTCTTTGTTGCTGAGTAATATTCCATTGTCTATATATAGCACAATTTTTCAATCCACTGCTCTGTTGATGGAAATTTGATATATTACATACCTTTATGATTGTAAAGAGTACTACATTAAATATGGAAGTACAAGTGTCCCTTTGATATGATGACTTTTTTCCTTTGGGTATTTTCCCAGGGTAGTATACCAGGGTCATACGGCAGTTCTATTCTTAGCTTTCTGAGGTACCTCTATATTGATTTCCAAAGAGTCTTAACTAATTTGCATTCCCAGTAGTAGTGTAAAAGTGTTCCTTTTTCTCCACATCCTCACCAGCATTTCTATTATTACTTGTTTTGTTAATTTTCATCATTCTTACTGGAGATAAAATCTCAGTGTTGTCTTGATTTCAATTTCCCTAATGGCTAGGGATGTGCAGCCATGCCACTTTGGCAATGGATTCCCTCAGATCTCAGAAAATGAGCAGGATAGAGCCTGGTTAGTATTTGGATGGGAGACCATCTGGGAGCACCAGTGGCTATAGGTTTGGGAGAAGGACCTGGCAACCCACTCCCAAAAAAACAATCAGCTATTGAAAACCCTATGATTAGCAGAGAAGCACTAACAATACGGTTTCACCTATTACATATAGTGTTACTGTGAATTGGATACTGACTTGATATCACCTAACAGCAATGACTAATAATATCAAGCATTTTTAATGTTTCTTGGCTATTTGTACATTGTCACTTGAGAACTCTCTGTTCAGTTCCATTTCACATTTATTTATTGGCTTGTTATCCTAGTGTTTGATTTCTTAAATTCTTTGTATATTCTAGAAATTAGTCCTCTGTCAAATGTGTAGGATGAAAAGATTTTCTCCTATTCTCTGGGCTCACCCTTTACCCTGTTGTTTCCTTTGCCATACAGAAGTTTGATGTTGTTGTTGTTGTTTGTTTGTTTGGTTGGTTGTTTTGTTTTGTTTTGTTTTTTCATGTATCCCTTTTGTCAGTTCTTAGTGAAGTTTCCTGGGCAATTAGCATCTGGTTAAGGAAATACTTGTCTATGCCTATGTGTTAAAGCATAATCTCTGTGTTTTCTTCTACTAGCTTTAAGGTTTCTGGTTTAATGTTGAGGTCTCTGATACATTTCAAGTTGACACATATAGATTGAGAGATATGGATCTAATTTTTAGTCTTCTGCACATGAATATCCAGTTTCCCAGCACCATTTGTTAAAGAGGCTATGTTTTCTCCATTGAACATCTTTAGCCACATTGTCAAAAATCAAGAGGTTATAGTTTGGTGGGTGTATCTCTAGATCTTCACTTCTGTTCCATTGATCCTCAAGCCCATTTTTGTGCCAGTACAAAGCTGTTTTTCCTACTTTCACCCTGTAGTGCAGTTTGAGGATAGGTGGCCTGATCACTCCTGTACTATGTTTTTCTGGTAAAGATTTTTTGGGTGTATTCACTCTTTTGAATTATTATTTTATATTATTATTATTATTATTAGAATTATTATTTTATATTTCTGCAAAATATTTCATTGGAATTTTGGTGAGGATTGCATTAAATCTATAAATCTCTTTTGACAATACATCCACTTTCATAATATTAATTATTCTAATACATAATGAAGGGAAGTTTTTTCACCTTCTGGTATCTTCTCCCAGTTCATCTTTAATATTTTGAACTTCTCCGTATAGAGGATTTTAGAGTCTTTGGTTAGGTGGACAATAAGTATTTGATTTTTGGTGTGTTTTTGTGAATGGGATAGTTGTTCTGATTTCCTCCTATTTCTGTTCCCTATTGGTGTAAAGGAAAGCTCTGTCAGTTTGCCATACTGTGGAAACTTATGTGTTGCTGTGATGCTAAAATCTCTGCCACTCATATTACAGATACCATCAGGGTCACCCATAGTGGATAGGTTTCAGATAAATTTCTAGTCTAAGAAACACTAAGGGGAAGGACATGGCAAACTCATTCACAAAACAGTTAGCCATTGGAAACTCTGTAAATAGCAGAGAAACACTGTCAGATATAGTGCCAGAAAATGATCCCCCTTTTATGAGGCACTCAAAAGACACCTGAGGAAGATTCAATCTTAATAACAGGAATAGATTAGAACCCCAGGGACCTCAATTTGCTGATCTGGCTGACTCAAAATGAGAATGAACAACTATAAGCATTAACTAATAATTAGAACATGGACTGTACATGATATGAATGTAGGAAAATTAGAAATCATTAAAAGGAAAATTGAACAAATAAACATCAACATTCTAGGCATCAGTGAGTTAAAATGGACTGACATGGGCTATATTGAATCAGATAATCATATGGTCTACTATGCCAAGAATGACAGATTAAAGATAAATGAGGTTGTATTCATCATCAAAAAGTCCATCTCAAAATCTGTCCTGAAGTACAATGCTATCAGTGATAGAATAATATCCATATGCCTACAAGGAAGGCTAATTAATGATTCATTATACAAATTTATGCAGCCACCACTAAGGCCACAAATAAAGATAGGGAAGATTTCTATCATCTTTTGCAATCTGAAATAGATTAAGCATACAATCAGGACGTACTGATAATTACTGATGACTTTAATGCAAATGTTGGAAACAAGAAGGATTAGTAGTTGGAAAATATTGCCTTGGTGACAGAAATAAAGCTAGAGATTGCATGGTAGAATTTTGTCAAACCAATGACATTTTGATTGCAAATATATAATTTGACCAACATAAATGGTAAAAATACACATGAAATTCACCAGATGGAACATACATGACCCAAACTTGACTATATTTGTGCAATGAAGCTGCCTTGAAGGAACTGGAGAAACACAAGGATCCAAGAATTGGTTGAATATCAATAGAGATATTTCAACAAACAGATGCAACATTGAAGGTGCTAAGTTGTTTATGCCAAGAGATTTGGAAAACAAGTACTTTGCCAAATGACTGGAAGAGATTCATATTTGTGCCTTCCCAAGAAAGGGGATCCAACAGAATGTGGAGATTATCAAATGATATAATTAGTGTTTAACATAAGTAATATTTTTTAAAGATCATTCAAAAGTGACTGCAGCAGCATATAGACAGAGAACTGCTGGAAAATTGAGCTGGATTCAGAAGAGGGTGTGGAATCAGGCATTTCACTGCTGATGCCGGATGGATATTAATTAGCTAAAAGTGAATAATACCAGAAAGTTGTCTATATGTGTTTTATTGACTATGCAAAGGCATTTGACAGTGTGGATCATAATAAATTATGGATAACATTGGGAAGAATGGGAATACAAGAGCATTTAATTGTACTCATGAGGAATCTCTACATGAAACAGGAGGCAACATTGAACAGAACAAGGAAACATCACCTGGTTTAAAGTAAAAAAGGACTGCATCAGGGCTGTATGCTTTCACTGTACTTCTTCAAATCCATGCTAAGCATATAATCTGAGGACTTTATGAAGAAGAACATGGCATTGAGATTGGCAGAAGACCCATTGACAACCTATGTTATGCAGATGACACAACTCTGCCTGCTAAAACAGACTTGAACGATTTATGGATGGATGTCAAAGAACGCAGCCTTCAGGAGGTATTGCCTCCTCAATCTCAAGAATACAAAAATTCTCACAACTGAGTCAGTACATAACTCTATGAAAAGTGGGGGAAAGATTGATGTTGTCCAAGATTTTGCTTTACTTAGTTCTATAATCAACACCCACATAAGTAGCAGACAAGAAATCAAAAAGCACATTGCATTAGGAAAAGCTGTTGCATAAGACTTCTTTAAAATATTGAAAAGTGAAGCTATCACATTGAAAATGAAGGTGCACCTGACTCAAGACATAGTATTTACATTTGCATCATATACTTGTGAAACCTGTACATTGAATAAGGAAGACAAGAGAAGAAATAATGCTTTTGAATTATGGTGCTGGAGACAACTATTGAATATACCATAGATTGCCAAAAGAACCAAAAGATCTGTCCTAGAAGAAGAGTAACCAGAGTGCTCCTTGGAAGCTAGATGGCTAGACTGTATCTTGTGTATTTTGAACATGTTGTCAGGAGGGACCAAGCCCTGCAGAAGGACATCATAATTGGGAAAATGACAGGTCGACAAAATAAAGGAGGTCTTCAACTAGATGCATTGGCACAGTGGCTGGAATGATGGGTTTAAACATAAAAATGATTACATGCCTGGCACAGAATTGGAGTCTCTTTCATTCCACTGTATATTGAGTTACTATGATTTGGACCCAACTGGACTCCACCTAACAATTGATTTTTAAATGTTCATTTTATATCCTGCTCCTTTCCTGAAAGAGCTAAGTAACTCTAAGAGTTTAGAGTCCTTTAGGTAAAGAATGATATCATATGAGAATAAGGACAAGTTGATATCTTCTTTCCCTATCTGTTGTTGTTGTTAGGTGCCATTGAGTTGGGTCAGACTTGTAAGAAAACTCCTTAAATTTCTTTCTCTTATCTGATTGCTCTGGCTAGGACTTCAAACACAGTAATGAATAAGAAGGAACAGAGTGAATATCCTTGTCTTGTTCCTGCTCATAGAGGGAATGGTTTCAGTTTTCCCCATTTAATATGTGGGCTACATGTTTGTCATAGATAGCACTTATGATGTTGAGATAAGTTCCTGCTCTTCCTTGTTTCTTCAATACTTTAAATGTGAAATCATTTTGTTCTTTCTCAAGGGCCTTCTCAGCATCAATTGAGATAATCATGTGGCTTCTGTCTGCAACTCTCTTGATATATTGAATTATATTAATTGATCATTTTATGTTGAATTAGCCTTGCATCTGTGGAATGAAGCTCACCTGATCATGATGTGTGATCTTTTTTATGTATTGCTGAGTTCAGTTTGCCAAAGTTTGGGGGATTTTTGCATCAATATTCATCAGGGAAAATGATCTTCTCTTTCTTTGAAGAATCCTTGTCCAGTTTTGGTGTCAGAGTAATACTGACTTCATTGAAGGAATCTGAAAGTTTCCCTAATTTTTACATTTTATGAAATAATTTGAGAAGAATAGAGATTAATTCTTCTTTAAATGTTTGATAGAATTCAGATGTGAACCCATTGGGTCCTGAACTTTTGATTGTTGGGGTAATTTTTTATTTCTGTGTCTAATTTGTGAGTATAATGGGTCTGTTTAACTTGCTTGTGTCCTCATGGCTTAATTTTGGAAATTCATGTTTTAAGGAACTTGTCCATTACTTCTGTATTTTCATCTTTTGATAGTACAGTTTCTCAAAGAAGTGTGTGATGAACTAGATTTCATTGTTATCTGTTTTAATGACTCCATTAACATCTCTGATTTTTTTAAATTTGGGCCTTTCCTCTCTTTCTTTTGGTGAATGTGACTGAGGAAGTGTCAATTTTGCTGACATCTTTGTAGAACCACTGACAGCTTTGTAGAACCAGCTATTTGTCTTGTCCTAGTAGTTTCTAATTGATTGATTTCTGTCTTGATCTCAATGATTTCCTTCTATATATCCCTTTTGGGATTGTCTAGGTTTTGGCTTTGTTGTGCCTTAAGCTGTGTCATTAAGTTGTTTAATTGAGCCTTCTCTAACTTATCCATGAAAACACTTATGGCTATGAACTTCCTTCTTAGAACTGCTCTTTGCTTTATTCCACAAATTTTGGTACGATGTGCTTTCATGTTATTAAATTGCAGAAATTTTTAAATTTCCCCCTAATTTAGTCCATGACCCATTGATCATTCAAAGTATGTTACTTTTTTTCCATGAATTTGTAACATTGCTGAGATTTTTCTTTCTTTTGAGTTCTAGTTTTTACCATTGTGGTCTAATAAAGTACAAGGGGGTGGTTTCAATCTCTTTGTATTTTTTAGGCCATTTTTGTTGACTAAACTGTAGTCTATTTTAGAAAAATTTCCAGATGATGCTGAAAAGAATATGTATTCTACATCTGATGGATGGAATACTCTATAAATATCTGGAATGTCAAATTGGTCTATGATGCTGTTTAAGTCCCTCACTTCTCTGATGACATTTTGCTTTGAGGATCTGTCTCTTCAAGATAGTGAGATATTGAAATCTACCATAATTATGGTGTCTGATCCAATGTTTGCCTTTATCTCCAATAAAATTTGTTTTATGAAGCTAGGTGTGCCTATATTTAGTGAAAAAATAAGTATTATTATATGTTCCTGGTTGACCATTCCTTTTACTAATACATAACGACCACCATTATTTTAGTACACAAAATGACTTTTTTTCCTTTTTTGGTAAATGATGGTGGGGTATATAGTAACACAATATTGCTTTTTCCATTATGCAACTCTTACATCACTTTTTATTGTACTTTCATCAACTTATGAGGGTTATGGAACCATTTGACTAGTATGTAATAAAATTAATATGCAGATTTGGGTTATGTTTTCCTATTTTTCCAATGTACTCATGAAGTTGCACTGTTTACATTGAGATTATCCTCTCCCCCTTTATCCCTTTACATTGTTCCTATTCCCAGTCACACATTTCACAATCTTCACTTCCCTTTGCTAGTCCCCTCCCTCCTTGTTTCTACTCTTTATAGTTTCCCTTCACTAAATTTAACTGTGCATTTTTATATATCTACTTATGTATAGGTTTTTTTTCCTTTAAATAAGATTCAGCTTCATATATGAGTGAGAACATATGGTATTTCTCTTTTAGATCTTGTGTTCATTCACTTAGCATGCTATTCTCCAGCTCCATCCATTTCACTATGCATGGTATTCCACCTTTTATTGCTGAGTAATATTCCATTGTGTGTATAAACTATAATTTTTCATCCATTCTTCTGTTGATGGATATCTTGGTTGGTTCCATATCTTTGTTATTGTGAAGAGTGATGCACTGAACATGGAGAGCCAGGTGCCCTTGTGGTATGATGACTTGTCTCCCTTTGGGTATATTCCCAGTAGTGTTATACTTTGGGCTATTGGTCACATAGAAGTTCTATTTTTAGTTCTATTTTTGGTATCTCTGTATTAATTTCCAAAGTAGTTGTACAAATTTATATTTTCACCAGTAGTGTAAGGGTGTTCCTTTTTCTCTACATCCTCATCAACTGTTGTTATTACTTGTTTTGTTGATCTTGACCATTCTTACTGGAGCTAGGTGGAATCTCAGAGTTGTTTTGATTTGCATTTCCCTGATGACTAGAATGGACTGGGATTTAGCTCAGTTGGTAGAGCACCGCTCTGAAGTCTCTGAGGTCCTGAGTTCAATTCCAAGCACTGCAAAAATGGGAGAAGGATGTGGCAATCCACTCCCGAGGCAGTCCTGAAACAACCAGCCATTGAAAACCGTATGGGGGTCGCTATGAGTCCATGGCACCTAACAGCAACCACAACAACAATGACTAGGATATTGAACACTTTTGCTTGTGTTTCTTAGCCTTACAAACTTCTTCATTTAAGAACTCTGTGTTAATTTTCTTTGCCTACTTGTGTATCAGGTTATTTGTTGTCTTGGGATTTGTTCTCGAGTTATTTGTAAGTTTTGAAATTTGTCTTCTGTCAGATGTGTAGGATGTGCAGATATTCTCCATTTCACTGGGCTGTTCCTTAACTTTTTCGATTGTTTATTTTTCTATACAGAAGATTTTTAATTTCATGTATCCCCATTTATCAATTCTTGGTATGATTTCCTGAGCAATTGGAGTCTTGTTAAGGAAATACTTTCCTATGCCTATGTGTTGTAGTGCGTTTCCTAACTTTTCTTCTAGTTGTTTTAAGGCTTCTGGTTTTATGTTGATATCACTTATCAACTTTGAGTTGACTCTCATGCACATTGAGAGGTATCTGTCTGTTTTCATTTTCCTGCAGATGGATATCCAATTTTTCTAGCATCATTTGTTGAAGAGGCTATCTTTTCTCAATTTTTACATCCTTAGCCCCTTTGTCAAAGATCAGGTGGCTGAAGCTGCATGGGTGTATCTCTGGCTCTTCAGTTCTGTTCCATTGGTCAACAAGCCTATTTTTGTGCCAGTACCAAGATGTTTTGATGCTATGTCCCTGCAGTATAAAGTAAAAAATTGAGAGCCTACCTGCACTGGTTCTGCAGTTTAAGATTGCTTTGGTCATATGTGGTCTTTTGTATTTCCATATGAATTCTTGGATCATTTTCTCTATTTCCGCAAAATGTATCATTGGGGTTTTAATGGGCATTGCATTAAATCTGTAAATGGCTGTTTGTAGTATAACAAATTTTACAAAATCGATTCTCCAGATTCATGAACAGAGAAGACTTTCCATCTTCTAGTATCTTGTGCAACTCCTTTCTTTAATGTTTTGAAGTTTTCCTTGTAAAGTTCTTCAAGGTCTTTGGTTATATTGATTGCTAAGTATTTAAGTTTTTGGTGGGCTATTATGAAAGAGATGTTGCCTTAGTTTCCTTCTCTTCTGTTCACAATCAGTGTGCAAGAAGGCTATTGATTTGTGGCTGTTAATTTTGTATTCTGCTACTTTGCTGAAGGACTTAATTAGGTCTAAGAGTTTTCTATAGGAGTTTTAGTGGTCATTTAGGTAAAGGACTATGTTATCCATGAATAAGGATATTTTGACCTCATCCTTGCCTATCTGTATCCCTTTGATTTCTTTCTCTTGTCTGATGGCTCTGGCTTTGCCTTCAATCACAATGTTGAATAAGAGAGGAAAAAGTTGATATCCTTGTCTTCTGTCTTACCTTAGAGAAATTGGTTTCAATTTTTCTCCATTTAATATGATATTGGCTTTGGATCTGTCATAAGTGGTCTTTATAATGTTGAGGTATTTCCCTATTATGCCCATTGCCTCCATGGTTTTTATCATGAAGGAGTGTCAAGGCCTTCTCAGTATTGGTTGAAATGACCATCTGATTTCTGTCTGCCAGTCTCTTGATATGTTAAACTACACTGATTCACTTTCATATGTTGAACCAGTCTTGCACCTTGATCATGGTGTATGACCTTTTTATGTGTTGCTGAATTCAGTTTGCCAGGATTTTGTTGAGAATATTTGCACTGATGTTCATCAGAGAAGTTGATATATAGTTCTCTTTCCTAGAAGTGTCTTTGCCTGATTTTAATATCAGAGTGATGGTGGTTTCATAGAATGAGTTTTGGAGTGCCTGTTCCTTTTCTAATTTTTAATAGTTTGAAGAGAATAGATATTAATTTTTCTTTGAATGTTTGCTGGAATTCTGCTGTGAACTCATCCAGGCATGGGATTTTCTTTGTTGGGAAGCTTTTTATTACCTTCTCTATTTCAGTGAGCCTGCAGCTGTAGCCCTGTGGCATCCGATCCCGTCAGATCTTGGAAGCTAAACAGGGTCGGGTCTGGTTAGTACCTGGATGGGAGACCACCTGGGAACACCAGAAGCTGTAGGCCTGGGAGAAGGACCTGGAAACCCCTCCCAAAAAATCAATCTGCCATTGAAAACCCTATGATCAGCAGAGAAGCACTGACAATAGTGTTTCCTCTGTTGTACAGAGGGTCGCTATGAGTCAGATACCGACTCGACGACACCTAACAACAACAACGACAACAACAACAACAACTATTTTGGTGTATGTAATGGATCTGTTTAGATTGCTTATGATGTTCCCCAGGCTTAATTTTCATAAATCACATGTGTTAATGAACTTATCCATTTCTTCTGTGTTTTCATTTGGGGGGAGTACAATTTCTCAAAGTATTCTCTGATAATTTTCTGGATTTCATTGGTGTCAGTGGTTAGGATTCCTTTCTTATCTCTGATTTTTTCATTTCTTGCCTTTTCTTTCTCATCTATTTTATTAATCTTTTCAAAGAACCAGCCTTTAGTTTCACTAATTCTTTGAATTTTCTTTTTAAATTCTAAATGGGATATCTCTGCCTTGATTTTGTTAATTTCTGTCTGAGTGCTCTTGGATTGGTTTGTTATTTGCTCTTTAATGCCTTGAAGTGTGTCATTAAGTTATCTAATTGGACTTTCCCTAATTTACTGATGAAGGCATTCACATTTATGAGCTTCCCTCTTAGAACTGCCTTTGCTGTACCCCATAAATTTTGGTAGGATGTGTTCTCATCCTCATTTAATTGCAGGAATTCTTAAATTTCTGCTTTGATTTGTTCAGTAACCCATTGATCATCCTGCAGTGCATTATTTAGTCTCCATGAATTTGTAAAATTTCTGAATCTTTTCTTGTTTTTGAGATCTAATTTTATTTCCTTATATCTGGTAAGGTACAGGGGATGATTTGTACTAGTTTGTATTTGTTGAGGCCATTTTTGTGGACTAAAATGTAGTCGATCTTAGATAAAGTTCCATGTGGTGCTGACAACAATGTGCATTCCTCATCAGATGGATGGAACATTCTGTAAAAATCTGTGAGTTCCAGTTAGTGTATGGTTTAAGTCCATCATTTCTCTTTTGATTTTTTGTTTTGTTTTGTTTTGATGATCTATCCCTTGGGGAAAGTGAGATACTGAAATTCCCATAATTACTATTTCTGTCCTAATGTGTTCCTTTATCTCCAATAAAATTAGTTTTATCAAGCTATGTACCCTGGTATTTGGTGAGTAAATATTAAGTAATGTTATGAGTTCCTAGCTGATGGTTCCTTTTGGTAATATGTACTGTCCTTCTTTGTCATCTCTGATTAGTTTGAAACTAAAGTCTAATCTGTCCAAAATTAGTATTGCAACTCCTGTTTTTGTAGTTGTTTCCCTGCTGTTTGGTATGTTGTTTTCCACTCTTTAATTTTCAACCTGTTACAGCTTTCCTGGACTAGATGAGTCTCCTGGATGCCACATACTGAGGGTTTACGTTTTTTAGCCCAATTGGCCAGTCTGTCTCTTAATTGATGAATTAAGACTGTTTGCTTTGGTAGTGATTACTGAAAAGTGCTTATTATTCTACCATTCTGCATAAATTTAGTACTTGTTACTGATTTTTGATTCATATTTAGCCTTTTTATCTTAATTTCCTGTCGTGTTTATTTTTATTTTTACTTTTATTTTATTATTCATTTCTTTGATCTTGTAAGTGGTCATATACAATGCTTCATTGAGGATCCTCTACAATGCTGGTTAGGTGGCTGAGAGTCATTTGAAAGGGCAATATTATGGAATGTCTTATACTCACCATCTTTTTTAAAGATAATTTCTCTGGATAATGTAATATTGGTTGGCAGTTATTCTTTTTCAGAGCTTAGATCATGTCTGTCCAAGCTTTCTTGGACTTTAACTTTGTTGAGAATTCTCCTGTTATTCTGATGGATTTGCCTTTGTAATTAAGTTAGTATTACTCTCTTGCAGTTTTCATAATACTTTCTTTGCTTTCTAGATTTCTCATTCCAATTATAATGTGTCATGGTGATGATATGTTCTGGTCTACTTTGTTTTGGGTTCTGAATGTGTCGGCTGTTGGCTTAGGTTAGGGAAGTTTTTCTCTAATATTTCTTTGTATAATTTCCCTAATCCTCCTATGTTAATTTCTGCCCCTTAGTGGGCCCCCTGAATTCATAGGTTCTGTTTTATCATTTTGTCAGAAATCTCCTGAAAATCTTGATCATATGGCTTCAGTATTTTTTTGATCTTGGCTTCCAACTTTTGTTCAGCTTCAGCCATCCTATTTTCAGCTTTGTCAATTCTCAGCACTGAGGATTCTGCCATAATGCTGAGTTGGTTTAATTTTCTTGCATTTCAAATACCACTGCTTTGCTTTTCTTCAGGATTTCTAGTTATCTGGGGATCTTTTCTTCCCAATTAGATACTGTTTTGTCCAGTGAATCAAGTGCTTTTATGGTGGTGTCTTTGAGGTCGTTTAGCATATTTATAAGCAAGACTTTAAATTCTCCTTCTCCAGAATTCTCCTTCTCCTAATTCTATATAAGCAAGGCTCTAAATTCTCCTTCTCCTTCTCCGGACATCTCCAGGAATCTGTTTTCGCTGGCTTTATCAGTTGAGGGACTTTGGTCTATAGGTTCTTTCTATCCAGGATGTCCTTTCTTGTTTCATGTGTTTTTCTGCTGAGGCTTGCCCATTGGTTGGTCTGAGAATTTGTTTTATTGAAAATAATATTTCCATTCCCATTTCAAGAAGAGAGGAGAAGGTCATGTTTCCTAGTTTTTGTTGAAGTGACAAGGCATGGCATGGAATATTCCATCCACTTAGTAATTATTTGTAGGGAAATAACCAACCTAATGAATAATTGTAAGATTCTCAGTTAAACCAGTTCAAGAAAAACGCCTCATATTCTGTCAACCCAATACATAATGTACAAATTAATTCTCCTGAAACAAATTTCATTCTATAGCTGCCTTGTGTTGAATTATGCCATTCTCCTAATGTACACTCGTTATCCTCTGAGTGAATTCTGACATCCATATCCTGGAATTCTAATTTTCTCTAAACCTCAACTTCCTTTATACTAATCAGAGTAAATAACCTTAGAAGAGTTGTGTGAATTAGCAATAATCTAGGTAAACCACCTAGCAGATACTTGACATACACAGTTTTCACCATGTTGTTGTTGTTGCTGTTAGGTGCCATCAAGTTGGTATCCAACTCATAGCAACCCTACATACAACAGGGGAAACACTATTGTCAGTGCTTCTCTGCTGTTCATAGGGTTTTCAATGGCGGATTGATTTGGGGGAATGGGTTGCCAGGTCCGTCTCCCAAGCCTATAGCACCTGGTGTTCCCAGGTCGTCTCCTACCAAATACTAACCAGGCCTAACCCTGCTTAGCTTCCGAGATCTGATGGGATTGAATGCCACAGGGCTACAGCTGATGACTTTCACCATGTTAATTATTCTCTATCTGTGTCCAATCTATTCTTTCAGTTTCATCATCCACTTCTCATCTAAACATGTCTTGTTCCATTTTTTTACTGAAATAAGCTATGGAGAGTTCCATAAATTCAATTATTCAAATGCCACTTTAACAATATTTGATATTCTAGATATTGCATACATATTTACTTACTTTTTTATTTTTAATTTTTTAAAAATTTTAATTAATTTATCCTTTTAATTTTATTATTTAATCAATTTTTTAAAACATCTTTCTTTCTTCCTTTCTTTCTTTCTTTCTTTTTTGCTTCCTTTCTTTCGTGGTATTTGGATGCTGAATCTAGGTCCTCACACGTATTTTGCAAGTCATCTACTGTGGGCTGAATGTCTGGCCCATTTTTTATTTTTTTATTTTGAGTCAGGTTCTCATTGAATTATATAAGCTGCCTTTGTCCTTGAATTTGATACCCTCCTGGCTCTGCTTCCCAAAATCCTGGGATTATAGGCATGCAGCACCTTGCACAGATATTTATTTACTTTTTCAAATGTGCCTTAAGTTTATTTTGTACCTTCATTGTTTCTTAAACTATTGAGGAAATTATAGACTTGATATGTTTCTTATATAAATGACCAAGTTATTAAATAAACTATACACACACATACATTCTTCTGTTTCTAATCCAAATTATCTTGAATCCACAAGAAATGCATGTACTCTTGTTTGAGAGACAATGTCCTAACCTGTACTGGCAATTTGTCCTGTGGAGTCACTTTGTAGATTCAAACCCAAAGTTCAAATATGGCTCAGAGTTCACGTGACTTTTCTGTGTTGCAGTTTCATGTTGATGGATGGCAATTAAAATAAGATTAAAGAAAGAAAATTAAAAATATTCTGATCTTTACTCAATTGAAAGGTGTAAAACAATGACTTATCCAGTAGTAATGAGTAATCCTAGTCCTTACATTGTAGCTTTAAACACTACTTCACATTATGCCAATCAAGGTTTCCTTAAAGAAATTACTGATTTCAATTGTGAGGCAGGAAGTATATGAGATGAGTTCAGAAAGAAGGGAAACCATGGAAGACTACTAGGATCATAACAAAAGGAATCAACTCGAACAGCTCCTGCTGAGCCAACTAAATATGAGAACATATAAGCAAGGATAAGATAATTTATTTGCAATAAATTGAAAGTCTATGATATATTTACACCCATGAGTTTATAATGGAACTACAAAAAATCATTGATCAACTTGATTCATGCAAGGAAATTATCTCATCATTCTCAAAACTGAAAAACATATATCTTTCCTTTCCAATACTATATTTATATATCACAACATAATCAACAAGGGAAATGCTTTTCTTTTGAATTATTTCAGCTAATAAATGCAATAAAATAATCTCAAAATTTCCTGTGCATTTTCATGCAATTTATGTAAGATACAGAAGGATTTAAGAGTGAATTTAAGGTTTGTGGCCTTGAGGAGATGGGAGGATGACTTAATCATTACTTGAAACAGGAAATATTAATTAATTGTGACCAAGGGCAAGTAATTTAAACCTCTGGCATGTAGCTTCTATACTGAAAGGTTTGGAGATCATAAGTTATACACTGAGATTTAAATATTGCAAGAATTAAATGACATTCTTATATATGAACATATGTAGTAAAAGGTTCTAAATAAGCCTTGAGTTACTAAGAGTTACTAAGATGCTGTACTTTTTGAGTCTTCCAAATTCTTTGTATGAACCTATTTTATTCCATTCATATTGCAACAGCATATCAGGATCCTTAAGGAAGTAAATTCTGAAGAACCAGGATTTCTCCAGGAGCTCTGATGCTGACAGCCTGAAGTATTGGTGCCAGGAGGGGTCCTCCCTCCCCAAAACAGAGCCTCACCATTCTGATAAACTCCATCACAGGTGAATATACATACACATATTTCCTAGGTTTTGTGTCAACTTTGGTTTCATCTTTTCTATAAAACTGTAACACTGCTACAGGAAAGATGGAGAGAATCTTGGAAACTTTCTCTCCTCAGTTCTTGCTAAGACTGAAAATAAATCCATCTCACCTTATAAATTTTTGCTTCCTGTTTTCTTTTGGAATGCAGAACTAAGGCAGCAGGCTATTTACTTGAGAGTTCAGTTACAATATCTTCTAATTATTGGAAAATTTTAATGATTTCTTTACTTCCATCTCGTAGATTAGTAAACCCTTAATGAAAAGAAAAATACTTTATTTCACATGCCCTATTTTGCATATTTCAAATTTGAAAATATCTGACATTCAATGGACTCATTCTCCTTCATATCCACCAGGAGTTAATACTTTGGTTATTCTTTTTAAAGGAGCTAGGGTCTAGACTAAGCACTTCTTATAACATGCCATTCTATGCAACCACTGCTCTGACCTAGCACCTGAGAAAGATAACTGCTTATAACAATTTACCAATATTTTCATGGCATCAATAATACATTTTACTGAGTCTAATGAATGCAAAACATACTATGCTCAGATTAAGGTCTTTGGGTTTGTGTATAAGGACACATTGCAAATATTTTATAATCACTTTTTGCCTACTGAAAGGTTTCACTTCACAAATCTCATACGTTTCTAGTAAGGTCAACAATGAATACCAGTTTGGGAAAGTGGTAGTATGATTAGGGCATGGTTACCATAACAATAAAAATTTAAAGTTTTCCCTTGTAATTTCCTATAAAAATGTCACTATTATGTGTTTTCAAAGTCCACTATTAATCATTGTAATGAGGCCTGATTGAAGTGGCAGAAAATTCAAAGTATTAGGAAATTGACACAAAGGAATTAAAAGTAAGTACACCAAGGTGAGTTTTTGGCAGTTTCCATTATATGCAGCTATTATTTGATTCTACTTTCATAAAGAAGTTAGTAGAGATGCAATTATTATAATTTTGAATAACATTTTTTCAGCTATAACTTCTAATCTCTCATATGTAATGAACTAAATTGAAATTCTTGACCTGAGGAAGTTTTTTCTTTGTTTTTTGTTTTGGTTTTAGTTTTCATTTTGGTTTGTTTAGTTTTATGCCAATTCTTATACTATGAAGTCAAGTTCAATCTCTCTATTCATGGTCTCCTCTGGAGAATATTTTCAGAACATCACTGGGAGCCATTCTTTAAAACATTATCTCCCAAGGACATCTAAATTCAAATCTAAAATTTAAATCTGTTCAGATTCAACTAGTATAGGATTTATGTTAATTAGTACAAGATTTCTCAATACTCTGGAGAAAAATATTCCTTAGTACACATACAGTGTTCAATAATTTCAAGAACAGTTTTAATTAGCCTTATCAACAATTTGAAAACAATATTATACATATTTTATTGTTATCAAATATATGTATGTATAGTTTTTTCTGGGATAGTTCTACTGATGATTAATTTTATAGAAAACTTAAACTGAAGAGACCCAATGTTCTCATTTGTAAAGTGGGTGTAGGAATACACAGAATGTTCATTATGTCTTTTGAACAATAACTGTCAGGCTTTTATCTCTCTCTGCTTTATGGATAGAAGTAGTGGAATGGGTGCCCTGACACTGCACCCAGTGGTGAGACTGTGGCCAGAGAACAAAGCATCATGTACAGGATAAAAGAACAAGGGTTTATTTACAAAAGAGAGGGAAAGGGATTGAGGATTGGGAAGAGGGGAGAGGGGAGTTGGAGAGGGGAAGCACTCAGGTTCTGCCTCTGCCACTAGGGCAAAGACTCCTGGGTGTCCTTGCTCTTATGATTTGCAGGTGTCACTGCTTCTGAGGCCCTGCACTTGACTTTCAAAGGTTTCCTTTCAGAGTCTTGCCTCTTGAAGCTGTTGGTCTGTGTCAGATATCCAGTGTTGTAGAGGTTGGGATTGGGTAGAGGTGGAGGCAGATTGAAGTTAGGATGAAGGAAGTTTGGAGGAAGGCTGAAGGCTGGGTGAGTAAGGCAAATAATGGCCCTTGGGCTCTTAAGGAACCACAAAGACCAAGTGAGCTTCTCTTAGATGGTGATCAGGAAAAGCAATTGGGCTTTCAGCTCAGGGTTTCATATACTCTTAAATCAACTATCATCTAACTGTCACCAGATGACAGCCAGCCAATCAATGGAGAGACAGCTCAATGGTAGCATGAGGGCAAGGGCTCGACCAATCAAGAGGAAGATGAGGCAACTCCAATCAGGCTGCAAGGAAACCTGAGCTGGCAAACACAATCTTGCTTGATGGGAGGAGGGAAGAGTAGGGCATAGGTCAGTTATCTGGGAGGATAGAGGTCAGTCCTCCAAGAGGGCTAGATGGGCTAGCCAAGACTGGCCAAGTTTTGGGTATTCTCTATCCCCCAGGGATCCAACAAATAACAAGTGTTGATGAGGACATGGAGAAATTGGAACTCTCACATCTTGCTGATCTTAATGTAAATAATTCTGTAGGTACTTTAAAATGCTTCATAATTCTTCAAAAATTAGTCCTAGAGTTACTGTAGCACCCAGTAATACCACTCATAGCTGTATATACAGGCTAGTTGAAAGCATGTCTTCATACTGAAATTTGTACATAAATGTTCAGAAAAACATTATTAATAATAGCCAAAAAGAAAATGGAAATAACCTAAATATACAGCAAGTATATTCCAATGGAGAGTTTATTCAAGCCAGGATGAACACATTGGAATATTATGCCACCATAAAAAAGAATAAGATATTGGTTCATACTGCAACATTGATGAATCTTATAAACATTGCGCTGAATGAAAGAAAGCAGACCCAAAAGGTTACATATTGTATGATTCTGTTTATATGAAATAGTCACAATAGGCAAATCCATAGGGAGAGAAAGTAGATTAGTTGTTGCCAGCAGCTGTGGGAAAGAGAATGTGGAGTGAATGTTAATGATATGGGACCTCTTTTAGGGGTCATGAAATTAGATAGGGGTAATGTTTAGACCTGGCAATCCACTCCCTAGGCAATCCCGAAACAGTCAGCCATTGAAAACCCTATGAGGGTCGCTGTGAGTCGGACACGACTCGATGGCGCCTAACAACAACAACGTTTAGACAATGTAAGTATACTGAAAAGTACTGAATTGTACTTTTTAGAAATGTGAATATTGTATGTGAACTACAGCTCACTGATAAAATATTCAGTAGGAGAAGTAGGTTTCTAATTACTGTTGACATAACTGTTCCATCTCATATACTGGATCACAATATTCATCTAGCCAGGTTGTTCTGGGTAGTACATAATTTTCTTTGACTCATGACATTTTAAGCCAAAATAGTCTTACTGTCTTGTACTATTATTGTTAGTATGGAGTTTGCCTTTCTAGTCCTACAGAAAAAAAAAATAAATAAAACAATTTTGTGTTGGAAAATACCTTCATCTGAATAGAACTCAGCCTTATTTTTCTATACCAACTTTCAACTTTAGGTGATCTCAAATAGAATGTTTTTGAGACAGGGTCTTGATATGTAGTCTAGGTTAGCATGGAACTCACTATGTAGCCCAGGCTGGCTTCAAACTCATAATCTTCCTGCCTCAGCCTTCTAAGTACTATGCTTATAGGCATATGCTACCATGCCTGGCTCAAATAAAACTTCAATAAGTACCCTCTTCCTTCAAGTTTGTTCATTTAAAAATAATTGGGATATAATGAATAAGAACTATGAAATGTAAGTTATAAGTTACTGTACAGATATTATATATTACTAGGGAAATCCAGTGCTGAAGGATTACTATATAAATTCAATAACAAAATACCTCCTTATTTTTTATAAAACTACTTTAATGCATTAACAAAAATTTTCTACTCACAGAATATAAAATAAAGCACAAATTATTAAACAGAACTTTAATTCTTACTTTGTTGTATTTTATTTATTTATATTTATATTTATTTAATTTCATTTAATTTTGCAGTACTGGGGATCAAACCCAGGGCCACGTACATGCTAGACAAGAACTCTACCACTAAGCAACATCCTTATACATCCTTATTATATTTCTTAATAGGAAAAAAATAAAGCTAATTTTAAATTAATATTATTTAAAAATATACATACATATTTACATACATATTTACCTATTTATTTGTATTTAATGTGATGAATCTTAATTAGTATGTGTAAATACACCATTTAAACTAAGTTTTTAAAAAATTCAGTGGTTATTCATAATTTTCTTCTGATTTGTGTTTTCAAATAAATATCTTTAAAAACACAAGAATTTTGCTATAACTACTAAGAAGTCGCCTGCAGCTGTAGTCCTGTGGCATCCGATCCCGTCAGATCTCAGAAGCTAAGCAGGGTCGGGCCTGGTTAGTACCTGGATGGGAGACCACCTGGGAACACCAGAAGCTGTAGGCTTGGGAGAAGGACCTGGCAACCCCCTCCCAAAAATCAATCTGCCATTGAAAACCCTATGAACAGCAGAGAAGCACTGACAATAGTGTTTCCCCTGTTGCACAGAGGGTCGCTATGAGTCGGATACCGACTTGACGGCACCTAACAACAACAACAACTAAGAAGTCAAGGCTTAGTATTTCTTTTATTGTCCTTTTCTTAAATCTATTGTCTCATACTGTCTTTGTAACTGCTTCTCTGATACAATAAGTTCAAAGTACATAAACATTTAACTTACAAAACCCCAAAATATATTTACTTTGAATGTAGGTACACATGTATACTATTACTCTTCAGCTTGTCATTACAATCACAAATCACAGAAAATGAGGCCAAGAGGAAATGTATGCAATCAATACAATGAGCATAGGCTCAATATTTAAGAGAGCCACCTTGAAGAAATGGCTAATTATAGATTGGGACAGGAATAGGGTAGAAGTAAGAAGTGTTGACAGACACATATATCTACACACACACACACATACACACACAGAGGCACAAACAAAGCACACAATGATGGAGGTGTGTTAAAGATGTTAAAGAGGCACAGGAGTCAACTGAAAAACTCCTTATGCCATAAAAGGAACAATCTGAGCAACAAAATATATAAAGTGGTACTTGATTATAATCCAAAGCACACAAAGAAACCCATGAGGTCATACTAACATAAGTAAATGTTTGAACAAATAAATAAATGGAAGGGATAGACAAGCATATCACAAAAAAAAAGAATTCCTGCTGATTTATGTACATGCTCAGACTCAAGAAAGCAGAATATAATTCCCCATTTTAATGTGCAGTTTATACAAAGTCATGTCTTTCTTAAAAATATGATATAGAATGGAGAAAAAAGAAGGTATATACTAAAGAAATGTGATAATCACTACCACTAACACAATGGCTGCAACAACTGGCTTAAACCTAAAAAAGACCATGTGCCTGGCATAGTTAGGGGAAGTGTTTCATTCTGTTGTACATAGGGTCCCTATGAGTCAGATCTGAATCAACAGTACCTAACAACTACCACCTCAGCCAGGTGATTAAGGTTAACATCAACAACAATAAATAGTATATAGTATATAGCCTTGATATGATGTGATGTTGCTTTTGAATGATTTTTAGTAAAATTTTGCTTGTGTGTGATGTTAATGATATTGTCTGATAGTTTCCACATTCAGTTGAATGCCCTTTTTTGGGAATAAGCACAAATATAGATCTCTTCCTGTCAGTTGGCCAGGTAGCTGTTTTCCAAATCTGTTAGCATAAACATGTTAACACCTCCAGTGCTGTATCTCTTTGTTGAAACATCTCTATTGGTATCCCATCAATTCCTGGAGCCTTGTTTTTTGCCAGTTCTTTCAAGGTGGCTTCCACTTAGTCCTTCAATACCATTGGTTCTTCTTCATATGTAGCCTCTTGAAATGGTTGGTGATCTACCAATTCTTTTTTGTATAATGGCTCTGTATTCCTTCCGTCTCCGTTTTATGTTTCCTACATCCTTTAATATTTTCCCTGTAGAATATTTCACTATTGCTAATGGAGGCTTGAATTTTTTCCAGAAAATCAAGTGGGATTAAGAAGAGGGTGGAGAAACAGGGATATCAGTGCTGATGTTAGGTGGATATTAGCCAAAAGCAGAGACTATCAGAAAGATATCTATCTAGGTTTTATTGACTACTCAAAGGCATTTGACTGTGTGGATCATAACAAATTATGGATAACACTTTGGAAAATGGGAATACCAGAGCACCTAATTGTACTCATGAGGAATCTATACTTGAACCAGGAGATAGTTGTTTGAATAGAACAAGGGAACACTGCCTGGTTTAAAGTTGAGAAAAGTGTGCATTGGGGCTGCATAGCTTCACCATCTCTCTTCAGTTTACATGCTGAGCAAATAATCTTAGAAGCTGGACTTTATGAGGAAGAACATGGGCATCAGAACTGGAGGATGGCTCATTAACAACCTGCATTATGCAGATGACACCACTCTACTTGCTGAAAGTGAAGAGGATTTAAAACATTTACTGATGAAGAACAAAGATCATAGCCTTCAGTATGGGTTGCAACTTAGCACCAACAAAACATAAACCCTTACAATTGGGTCAGTATGTAACTTCACAGTAAAATGGAGAAAAGATTGAGGTTGTCCAAGACTTTTCTTTGCTTGGCTTTATAATCAACACCTGTGAAAGCAGCAGTCAAGAAATCAAAAGACACATTGCTCTAGGAAAAGCTGTGGCAAAAGATCTCTTTAGAGTATTGAAAAGTAAAAATGTCACATTGAAGACGAAGGTGTGTCTGGCTCATGCCATGGTATTTTTAGTCGCATCTATGGTTGTGAAAGCTGAACATTGAACAAGGGAGACAGGAAAATGATGCTTTTGAATTGTGGTGCTGGAGACGTCTATTGAATATACCATGGACTGCCAAAAGAACCAACAAATCTGTCTTAGAAGAAATGCAACCACAGTGCTCCTGGAAGCAAGAATGGCCAGCCTGCATCTTACATATTTCAGACATCTAGTCAGGAGAGGTCAGTCCCTGGAGAAGGACATCATGTTTGGGAGAGTGGCAGGTCAATGCAAAAGAGGAAAAGCCTCTACCAGATGGATTGACACAGTGTCTGCAACAATGGGCTTAAACATAAATAAGATCATGTGCCTGGCACAGAATTGGAAAGTGTTTCAATTTGCTGTACATAGGGTTGCTATGAGTTGGACTCAACCCAAGGGCACCTAACAATAACTATAAAAATGATTTGATGAGAATGGCAATTTACTTCTCTAGATTTCCTCGCAAACTCCAAACTCCCTCCCAAACTCCTATGTAATTGGGAATGGGGACAATCAAAAAAAAAAAAAAAAAAAGAAAGAAAGAAAAAGAAAGAAATCCAGGTGAGAGCCTACAAAATATCTAACCAGTAGTCCTCAAAACTGTCAAGATTACGAAAACAAGGAAAATCAGGGCAGTTGACACAGTCCAGAAGAACCTAAGGAGACATGGCTATTCAATGTAACACTGGTACCTAAGTGGGGATTCCAGAATAGGAAAAAGATATTTGGTAAAAACTCAGGGAAGTTGAAAAAAGTATGGACTTTAGTTATGATGACATATCAGAATTGGCTTATTAATTGTGATAAGCATATGATATTAATGTTGTTGTTGTTGTTGTTGTTGTTGTTAGGTGCCATTGAGTTGGTATCCGACTCATAGTGACCCTCAGGGTTTTCAATGGCTGACTGTTTCAGGATTGCCCAGGGAGTGGAATGCCAGGCCCTTCTCCCATTTTTGCGGTGCTGGGAATTGAACTCGGGACCTCAGAGACTGCAGCACAGCACTCTACCCACTGAGCTAAATCCCAGCCCACGATATTTATGGCAGATGTTAATAATAAGGGAATCTTGGATGATGGGCATATGAGAACTCTAGTATCACCACAGTTTTGCTGTATGTCTAAAACTACTCTACACTAAAGTTTATATTTTAAAGCTAGTATCTATGAATATTATTGTGCAGCTCCAGGAGATACAAAAGAAAGACTTTAATACTCTCTATCCTCACTTACAAGGGCAGGGATTTAGCTCAATTAATAAAGTGCTGCCCTGAAATATCTGAGGGCCTGAGTTCGATTCCCAGCACTGCAAAAATCGGAGAAGGACATGGCAATCCACTCCCAAGGCAATCCTAAAACAATCAGCCACTGAAAATCCTGTAAGGGTTTCTATGAGTTGGACATGACTCCATGGCACCTAACAACAATAACACCTTGACTCACATAGTGGTATAAATGACATCTTTTATATCAATTGGATGTGGTTGGTTGGTGGAATTTTCTTAAACACCATAAAGGAGAAAAAAATGGGGAATTTATTCAAACCAGTCGAGAAATAAATTACCTGAGAAGATGAAAACGAAGATAATAGAAAAAATAATGCAATAAATTTGAGTTTCTGTAAGTGGTATAAACAAGAAATATGGTTTAGTGTGTAAGAGTGAACATTGGAGACAGTTTTCCATGACCATTACATCATAGAGTATTACACTCAAAACTGCATATGTACTTGATGGCAAAGTCAAGTGATTTGTCCAAGGCATTTTTGCTTCAAAATTTTCTCCTAATTCACTTATTTTTCCCTAATGGAATTTTCCCTCCTAGAGTTAAGTTAGTGACTCTCAAATTATAATATTCATGCAATAATTGAGAAATAAGAGTTGGGTGAGGAGGGCATGTTGTTGTTGTAGTTAGGTGTTGTCGAGTCATGTCCAACTCATGGGGATCCTCATAGACATTTTGATGACTCATTGTTTTAGGATTGTTTAGGGAGTGGGTTGCCATGTCTTTCTCCCATTTTTGCAGTGCTGTCGATTGAACCCAGGGCCCCAGAGAGCGCAAAGTGGCACTAGTTTTGAAAATGTAGTAATTGTGACTAGGCTGATTTCTGGTAGAGTTTTGCTGGAAGACGGTCAAGTTGGTTATCTTAGAGTTTACCTTGGGGTAGTTTATTAAAATATTCATGAATGTCTCATTTATCTTATTTCATGAAAATATCTGATTGTATACTTAAAGTTCAGCTGGCCTACAAATGGAGTGATAAAAACTGATGAGCCCATATTCACTTTTAAAGCACAACATTGATAACTGGACCTTCTAGGAAACCCTTGCTTTAATTTAACGAAACAATGAAGCAACTGAGTGAGAGAGATTTGAGAGAATTTTTTTTCAAATTTTAAAGATATCATCAAGAGTCTACAAATAGTTATAGTTTTTAAAGTCTTTTTTAAAAAGATTCTAAGTATGTCTTTTAAAAACAAGCACCACCAAATTAGCCCTTGATTTTGGGGCCTCAGGTAGAAGTCTAGTAAGGGAGAGGGTACAGATGTGGAAGCTAAATAAACCTAAAAATTTTTTTCTGGTAACACAAAGGAAGCTACTTAAAACTGTGAGCTTTAGTTCCCTCATATGTAATATGGAAGTAATAATATTTAAAGCATGAAATTCTTGGGCTATTTCATTGAGAGATTGGGTAGAAAGCCTCTGATGGATTATCAGGGCACATATTTAGTTCTAGTAACCAGGAACATATTAGATTAATTTAGTCCTTACATTAGATTTAAGAATAGTAGCCCTTACAGGTTAAAATTTGTAAAATTGTTAAATGTGTGAGCAAAAACTGAAAAGGACCACAGGCCACCATAGCCCACAGATAGAGACAGTGAATTCTCAGGAAGTTATGCAATGTGCCCTAGGACATAGATTTTGTTGGTGCAGATTTCAGACCAACAACCAGAAACCTAGATGGCCAGGCCAGAGACATGCCCCCAGTAGTGTAACATCTTATGAATGCTTCTTTTTATTCTTACAATAACCAAAAGGTCATACTTGAACTGGAAATCATATTTCTATTTAAATGAAGTTTTCAGAAAAATGAATGCAGAAGGCACAAAAGTGGCCTACATGTGTCCATTTTTCAAGGATAAATTTTATTAAATGTACAAGTTTTTTCCATATTTTAGAGTCTCTTGAGAATGCAAATTGCCCTTTAAATTCAAGCTTAAGTTTTAACCCAAACAGTAAAAGGTATAGCTAATGCATATTAAAACTGATGAATATTCATTTTCTCTGTCAAGGATATTATACTGGATTCAACTTTTTGAAATCCCCTTAGGATATGGTCATGATTATATTATTTGGCTGTTTCAATAAACAGGATGAATGATTAGTAAGCTCTCCAGGGAACTGTTCAGAAAATTATGTCCAATAGCATAAGCAACTTTTCACTGTGTGCTTGAAATTTCTCCAGTTTTGAGACTGAATCATTTTTAATGTAACAAAAATTAAAATACCTGAAAACTTTGATATCATCTACAAATACAGTTAAATACATTTCAGAGCCAGGGATGCAGCTCAGTGGTAAAACACTTGCCCAACCTGTATGATGTCCTAGGCCTGGGTTCAATCCCAAGCACTGCCAAAAAAAAAAAAAAAAAAAAAAAAAAATTCTCAGACCACACCCCAAAATTACTGAAGAAAACTTTCAATGGATGAGCCTTGGTCATCTGTAATAAATTACTTAATTAGCTAATTAACTTCAACAATCGAGAAGGATGAGGTCTTTGACACATCTTGACTCAAATGCATCAGTGCAATCTTCTCTTTTCTGCCATGTTTCTTTCTCCCTGATAACTGAGCAAAGACAGTAAGAAATGCAGATATTAAATTACTAAAAGAGAGCAAAGCAAAGCATTTCAGACAAGTAGGTCACATCAATTCCAATATCAAACATGTGGATAGATGTTAAAGACTGTGTCTGTCTCTGTTGTGCCCAGTATTTTCTCTTTAATGCATTTCTAACATAGCAAGTTCATCCTTAGCTATCCTGTTTATGGGGCTTTCCAAGACTTTATATTATAAGCAGAATAAAACCCAGTTCTTCAATTTTCAAAGTCAATGAGATGGCCCTGCCAGTCACTCTGAGAGTCCATGACATGCTGTTTCCTCTCTTAATTGACCACACTGGCCTCCTTTCTATAACTCAAGTCTGGTACCTTTGCATCATGGAGGTCCTGGCTTAAAGACTATCTCCAGAAAGTCATTGATGGAACTAATGTCTAACTCTAAATGAAAGCTGAGAAGAGGTAGAGGATCCCCAAGGGATAGAGAGCAAGGTAATTGGATAAACTGGGCATGTATATCTCCCTCTTTTTATCTTCCCATAAGAAGCACTTCTCTGCTGGATCCACCTTAATCTACATTTTACACAGGTAGCTCCTGCCCTTGGGCTAAGTAGGTAAATCTGCCTACATCCCACATAGTGGAAAATAGGAAAGCCCTATTCTTACTATTTACTTCATCTAAAAAGATTATATTTTAACATATATTTGTCTTATACCTTGTATATCTTTTGGTGGCTCCAGGACTCAAGTGGAGAAGAAGAATGCCATTAGTTAGAATCTCTTAAATCCCAAAAGAAGCTGTGCTTTTCCTGCATAATAACTACAATGAACTACAGTTGACTGTGAGTTGCAGTCTGAAATGAAACCTTGGGGTGAGCTGGAAGAAAGTGATTTCATTTCCAGTAAGTCTTCTGCTTCCTGATCAGAATAAAAGTTAATAATGTCCCCCTGATTTAAAGAAGTTTTATATACAAGAGTGATTTATACAGCATATAAAAGGACTCAATAACTATTTGTTGAAATATAGAACAAATGAATGAATGGTATTCATTTCCCTCAGGTGGCAAGAGATATACATGACTCAATACTACCAATAGGATATAGTCCATTTGTCCTAAAAGATACAAGCACAGCAGGAAAACATCCATATTTATATGCAGGAAGAGCAACTAAGGTGAAAAGGATGAAGAATTACTGCAGTTGCATCAGCAAACAAAATTTCCACAAAATATGGCAGATTCATTCTTCCAGAAATAGAAATAATTCATATACTTATGTGACTCAGGAAAGGCTGAAGGTTCACCTAGCAAGCTAGCACTGAAGAAGTATGTGAAAGCATGGAGGAAAAATGACAACTGCAGGGAATCAATATGAAATAAAATATTTGTTATTAGTACATCTAAACTTGGAGCAATTATTCTGCCAATTGCTTCCTTGTAAACCACTGTCCCTGTGGAATTATATTTTACTAATTGCCTTTTGTTGTTATTCCTGGCCCCTCTGAGGCTGGAAGTTTGAAAAGTAAGAATTACCTAGTGACACAGGAACTGTTTTCTTGAACTTTTATTTAAATTCCACAAAGTAGGCTAACAAAGGAGAAAAGTAAGAATAAAGGAACAGACAATGGGTTGCTTACAATTTTATTCAGTCAGTTAGCTAGCTTTTTGTATAAAGCTAAGATTTCATAAAAATGGAAACACTTACTTTGTCAATTTTCACAAGACATTTAAAAGTTCTCATGACTCTTTCCTGAGCAAAAATATTACCATCAAAAGAAGAGCTCCCAATTCACAGCTGCTTGGCACCACATCATGGCTTATTATCACAGTTGCCTGAATTGTCTTTTTGAAGATCAATTTCCTAGTGAGTAATCAGATCAAGAGTAGTCAATCTAATTCGCCACTTTAATGACCAACTAACTGGAATACTGCTGGTAATTTTGGTGATTAAAATGACAAACACAATTCAGTTGTGCTGAATTGACATATCTCAGTGTTTATCTGTGATGTGAACACATACACACAAACAAAAATCCCTCTGAGCCTGACCAAAGCATTTTGTGGGCACAGTGCATACTGCCTCTCTCTTGTCATTGCATTTCATGATTTCGACAGCCCTTCATAATAATGAATTGCATTTTTCACTTTATCTGTGAGGTAAAGAGCAAATCAAATTGTACCCTACCTCAATTGCACTGAATTTAGAGGCAGATTTCTGACAATAGGATTAAAGTAATCACAATCACTTATGACTTTGGTGGGAAAAGGTTCTTTTGTGTGTAAAACAAACAATGCCATAATTTATGATTTCAGAGAACATTTTAGTAAAAGGAAATCTGGAACACCTGTTATCAAGGCTCAGGAAAATTGCCAGTAGCATTTTAAATGCTGTCTTTACCTGTTTCACACAATCTCTGAATCTCACCATCTGGACCAGGCTGAAATATCCATAACTTCAGCCAAATTGTCACAATAGCTTCTTTTTGCCCATCCTTCAAGAAAATAGGCTGCTTAGGAAAACTCAAAAACACATTAGACATCAGAGAGTTGTCTCCAAATGCATGAAGCCAGACAAAACGATGGGAAGAGAGTTCGGTTTACACACCGTATAATCATTTCCAGTGTGCCTTATATTAGAAGAGGGGATTAAACCAGCAGAGCGTATTTGTTTAGAATTTTGATAATTGCTAAGTGCAGGTAAGTATTAAATTATTACTCAAAATGGAACATTGCATTTCCCTAACAGTCAACTAAATAAATAAACATGCTGTGAGTGTTTCAACAAGTCAGGCAACAGAACACTGTAGAGCAAAAACAACCTATACTCCCAGATCATAAACTTTTTGTATGAAACACTTTAGATAATGCCAGTGAAATTCAATGGTATTTAAACAATTTTATCTCCCAAGACTATGGGAAATATAACTTCAGAATTATTGATTAAAATTAAAAGAAGACTCTAATAAAATTATTGACTAGTGGAATGAGCAATGTTTTCTAATAAAGAATAATGTGCAAATTGTGAGATGCAGAGATTTCAGGTGTAATATCTCCATGCATATGATGACTTCATGTTTTATGTTAATGCTCCACATACTTACAAAGATATAGAATATGTCCATAAACCCAAGAAATTATCTTTTCATGCTATTCCCTGTCCTTCTCCACTCCACCTGTGAAATATACATGTTACTGTTCTTATGTCTTACACCAGAGTTGCCTGTTACAAAATTTCACATGAAAGGAATGTTTGCCCTATTTGTGTGTCTGCCTTATTGCTTTAAGTGGCTTCTAAGTCATTGCATTTTTCTTTCTTTTCTGTTTCTTGATATTCTTCCATTACCACATGGACAGCATGGTTCTTGACAAGAAACTAGCTTTTATTCTCAACTTTATCCTCCTCCAAATTCTCTCTCTCTCCTCTCTCTTGATCTCCATCTGTCTAAATCAATCGATCAATCTACCTACTTACCTACCTATAAATCATATATATAGTTGTTGTTGTTGTTGTTGTTGTTGTTGTTGTTGTTAGGTGCTGTCGAGTTGGTGTCCGACTCATAGCAACCCTACATACAACAGGAGAAACACTTATTGTCAGTGTTTCTCTGCTATTCATAGGGTTTTCAACAGTTGATTGTTGAGGGGAGATTCAGAGATTGTGTGAAACAGGTAAAGACAGCATTTAAAATGCTACTGGCAATTTTCCTGAGCCTTGATAACAGGTGTTCCAGATTTCCTTTTACTCCCAGATACACACACACACACACACACACACACACACACACACACACACACATACACACACATGTATATACTCACACATGAGCTGGGATTTAGCTCAGTTGGTAGAGTACTCCTCCACACTCTCTGAGGATTCAGGTTCGATCCCAAGCACCTCAAAAATGGGAGAAGGACGTGGGAATCCACTCTCAAAGCAATCCTGAAACAATCAGCCACTGAAAAGCCTGTGAGGGTCACTATGACTTGGACCCAATTTGAAAGCACCTAGCAACAACTACACACACGCACACACACACACACACACACACACACACACGTGCACACACACGTGCACACACAAATTATTTTTTGAATAAGTTTTTCTGCCAGAATCTCTTTTCCTTCCAAGTCTTCAATTGCATACACATTCGAATGCTTCATTTTTTCGCCACAGGTCTCTGATGGCATACTTAGTTTTTAAGTTTTTTTCCTGTGCTTTAGCTTGCGTGGTTCTTATTTACTTGCCCAAAAGCGTACTAATCTTTTCTTTTGCAAATCAAGTTTTTAAATCACATAGAATCTTTACTTGAGAAATCTTATTTCTTTTTCTCAAATCTCACTTGAGTGTTTGCTATAATTTTTACTTCTCTATTAATATTTTACATATTTTCCCTCAGTATATTTTATCTTTTTTCATGATTCTCCAAGCTTTTTTATTTTTTATTTTATTTTATTTTTTGCAGTACAGGGCTTTGAACCTAGGGCCTCACACTTGCATGCTTTGCAAGTGCTGTAAGGTAGGGTCTCTCCAAATTAGGCAGACTGCCTCTGGGCTCGAACTTGCAATCCTCCTGCCTCCTCCTCCCAAGTCACTGGGATTATAAGCACACGCCACCATGCCTGGCTCTCCAAGCATATTTATAGTTATTATTTTAAAGATTCAATTTGCTAGTTCCTTCACTTCTGTAGCCTTTGAATCAGTTTTATTGCTTACTTTCCTTTTTTTTTTTTTTTTTTTTTTTTTTGGCAGTACTTGGTGTTGAACCTGGGCCCACACATACCTTGCAAGTGTTCTACCACTGTGAACCTCTAGCCACTTTTATTTTTTTATTTTGAGACAGGGATTGCTAATTTATGCATGCTGCTTCTGGCCTAGAACTTGCTGGATTACAGGTATGTGGACTGCATCTGGCTTCACTCCCTAAGAGTAGATCACATTTTCTTCTTCAAATTTGATTATATGTTGGACATTATGAGCATGATTTTAATTATTTTTAAATGGTGTTGCATTTCATTTTGGTAATAAACTAATTTTATGTCAGATCATTATATCATTTTGAAGCTTTTTAAAAGTTGTTGATTTTGTGTGTGTGCCTTCATGAACATATATGTCCTAAAGAAGGCCTAACTCTAAAACTGTAATAGTCTTTAACCTAAGGCATTGTATATTAGTAAGAGTTCTCCATAGAAGCAGAGTCAATGGGAAACATAGGAAGAAATTTATTATGAGGAATATGCTCCCTTAGTTACGGGGAGCTGAAAGTCCAACAGTCTGCTATTTGCAAGCTGAGACTCACAAATATTAAAGATGAAATTCCACCCTGACTCAGAAGTCCCTAGAACAAAGAGAGCCAATGGTGTACATCCCAGTTTAATGAAAGAAGATATGATAGGTGATACTAGACCAGAAGAAAGGGGATAAAGAGGCCCTGTACAGCCATCTACCTCGCAGCTTCCTTTTGAGACATGAATATCAATGTGAGTTTCTTCTGGGACAAATGGCTTGATGTGGCAATCATTACTTTCCTGTTAGATGATATCTTTACAAATAGCAGGAATGATGGCAGATAATACCCTTTACAAATGGCCATGTCTATAACAAGTAACACCTTGAAAATGGCCTGATGTGTAGCCTGTAACATTCTTTACACACGAAGACAACAGATACCTCCATGTCTGGGCTAGGAAAAGAAGATTCTCCTTTGAGGCAAGACCCCTCCTGCAATAAAGATCAAGCCCTGTTTACAGGCTAGAAAGGTCAGCTTAAGCTGAGTCATGGGAGAACTATCACACAACAGAAGACAAGATCAAAACCAGTGGAGAATTATCTGTCCCCTTAGAGAGATAAGGATTTAGAAACCATAGAAGCTCCATTCCTCAATGCAATGTCCAGAGGGATGTCCACAATTTGCTGTTGTTCACAGTTCTCAGCAACGTCTGCAGTCTTCAGCAATGTCCAGGGATGGGTTTACAGTTCTCAATAGATGTCCAAGTCAGTATTTGAAGTTCTCCACAGTTTCCAGAAATGTTTGCAGGGTCTAGAGAAGTTTGCAGTGTCCAGATGTCTGCAGATGCCTACAGATGTCCACAAATGCCCAGAGATGCATGCAGTAATTCACATATATCTGAAAATGCCTGCAGCTTCATTGCTAGACCTGCCCAATTCCTGAGTTTTAATTCACAAGCATAATTCCAGCTATCCATGGATCTTTGCTAACAGACCTGCTAATTTTCTGATTTCTATCTCAGAAAGCATAACTTTCTCTTTCCCTTTGTTTTTCATCTCCCTCTCCCCATACCAGCCTATATCCCCAGCCTGCTTTCCCAGTGTTTAGGGCATGCTCCATTTCTCTAACTCTAAAATAAACTATTCTCTACATTTCTGTTATGGGAGAAGGATGTGGCAATCCACTCCCAAGGCAATCACAAAACAATCAGCCATTGAAAACACATGAAGACATGTGTCGCTATGAGTCGGAAACTGATGGCACCTAAAAACCTCAACAAGTTTCTTTTGGGTCTGTTTTTAAATTCTTTCTTAAAAGTGACAAAGGACCAAAGTTTTGCTTTCAGATCTCCAATAATAACCAGATTCCTCTCAGATGCCCACATACAGACAGACATCCCAGCTTAGTTAGGCAAGTAGAAACAAACCTGTTGGTTCTAGTTAGGAAGGCAGCAGCTTGGATGAAACCCAACAGATTGGATGACTAGACTCTTTCACTGAGACCACCAGTTCAAATGCTAATTTCATCTGGTAATTCACTTAAAGATACATTGAGAAATAATATTTATTCTGAATGTTAGATAGGGAGCTTAGGCATTAGCATTAGTGAAATTGACTATTGCCATTTGGTCATGATGGGTGAAGCCATTCACATCTCTGGGGACATCAAAAGGACATTTTCTAATGGATCCACACCCTTTCCAAACCATTGAGCCATTTGCTGAACAAAGACCCTAGCCCCGTGTCACCCTAGATGCCCACAGCTGGACACCCACATTTGATATCACACTGGGTATGCCCTAGTTTAAACAATACTTGAGAGAACATGTGCCCAGACTCTCTCTTCTTATCTCTCTTATTTCCTTCCTTTCTTTTAACCTCTCACCCTTCATTCTTCTCTTCTCTCTCTCCAGTGGCCACATGCACATTTCTCCCTTCTCCTGGGCCTACCATCTTCTCTGTCTAGCCAAGGCATCTTTCCTTCTAAAAGCCTGCTTAACGCTTCTGTTCTGTCTGGCATTGTGCCTTCTCCTGGGGAATAGAAACAGCCTTACACTGATTCACCGTGGTAACACAGGTTTTTCCACGGTCATTTCCAGATCTACCTAAGCTTCTCCAGGTGCCTCAGTTTTCCATCTAATTATTCTTTATCTTTAATAAGCCTTATCTATTCTCTCTATTGGGGCTGAAGTTTAGCTCAGTTGATAGAGTGTTGCTCCACACTCTCTGAGGACCCCGGTTCAATCTTCAGCACCACAAAAACAAGAGAACAATGTGCCAATCTATTCCTGAAGCAATCTCAAAACAATTACCCATTGAAAACCCTATGAAGGTTGCCATGAGTAGACCCAACTTGCTTGCACATAACAACAACAACATACTCTTTACCATAACTTCTATGTCAGGTATAAAGTCTTTTATTTGCCAAATGCAAGGACCTAGGTTTTGTCCCATAGGTTTTGACCTATGCTCTGGACCCACCTACCTGCATTCTCCATGTCTTCCCAATTACATGAGTTTTGGCTAGCTTGGTGCAATCAAGCTGACATGTAAAATTAGCCACTCATGACTTTTCTGATGTCTCTATTAAATTCCCTGGGTACTTGGTGAAATTTGTCCACTCCAATTTTGGGAAGACTTCTACATCTCCCTGAAATTTGTGACAAATTGAATCCACATTTGGCTCACAGTTTCCCAATTCTCTGCTGTTTCCTGCCAGACCACAAAAAGTCTTTCCATATGAATGTACAGCTGAAACTTTAGCCTTCTGTGTCTCTCTGCTATGCAAACTATAGGACATCTCCAACCTCAAGCCTTTATCAATGTCTCCTGAGCTTGTTGAGACTTTCATACTCTGTTTAGAATCTTCTTCTCAGCATTATTGATAGGCAGATTGGCTTATGCATTAGCAGAAAATATGGAGGAAAAGGGAATTAAAAGTGGCTCCTGCCTTCTCACCATGTTGAAGCTAAGTGTGTCTCTGAGGATATTGGAAGGACATTTTCAAATGGCTCCTATTCATACCCTATCCAAGCCATTGAGCCATTTACAAACAAAGACCCTAAGCCCACATCACATTGGCCCCCAAACCTGAACATCCAGGGCTAATGTCACACTGGGAGTGCCCACGTTTGAATAAAAATAGGAGAAAAATGCACATGCGCTCTTTTTCCTTTTTTTTTTTTTTCTTACCTCTCCACTTGCCCTTTGCTCTTCTTTTCTTTCTCTAGCAATCATGTGTATGCCTCTTCCTTCTCTCAGGCTGGCCATCTTCTCTGTCTATCTAAGGTACATTTTTCTTCTGAAAGCCAGCTTAATTCTCCTGTTCTCTGGCTTCTTTATCTTCCCCTGAAGAACAAAAACCTCCTTATGCACATTCATGTAGGGAATGTAGGTTTGTCCAGTTTGCTTTCCAGGATTGCTTACCTTTTCCAGGCGCCTCAGGTTCCGTATAATTATTTCATAAAAGTGTACTATATTTAATAAACCTAGTCTATGCCCTGTATTATGGCTTCAGTCAGGTGTAAATTATTTTATATGCTGGATACAAAGACTGGGGTTTTGCTGCCAGATCCCTAGACATGTGCTCCAGACCTTCCTCTCTGTGCTCCCCATGAAACTCCAGTGAAATCATTGTCCAGAAAGCGATTATAATCCTACATTGATTGTCCAAAAGGTGATTATAATCCTACATGATTGTAGTTCTACCTTGACTTTCATTTCACAGCCAAGAGTTAGTTTGCATGCTTTGTTTATAACAGTAATTCCATGACTGAAACAAGCAAAAAGTCACAATTTTAATACTTTATTTGCATGCATTCATGAGCTTGTGAACATTCACAATGAGGTAAAAGCATTATAGAGCCTGAAGCTTAATACTATTGTCCTGTGGCTGTTTGCTCCATGCTGGACATGACCATCACCATCTTGAAGCAGAGTAGCTGTAATGACCTACTAGAGACTGTGGCTTGGTATTCATGGCAAAAAAAAAAAAAAAAAAAAAAAAAAAATATATATATATATATATATATAAAACTATACAACAGATTGGGAGATGGAGCTGGCAATCTACTCCCAAAGCAATCCCCAAACTATCAGCCATTGAAAACTCTGTGAGGGTCACTATGAGTCGGACCCCATTTGATAGCACTTAACAACAGCAACAACATACAGCAGATAGCTAGTCCTATGGTAATGGTGCCTGCAGCTGTAGCCCTGTGGCATCTGATCCCGTCAGATCTCAGAAGCTAAGTGGGGTTGGGCCTGGTTAGTACCTGGATGGGAGACGGCCTGGGAACACTAGAAGCTGTAGGCTTGGGAGAAGGACCTGGCAACCCCCTCCCAATAATCAGTCTGCCATTGAAAACCCTATGAACAGCAGAGAAGCACTGACAATAGTGTTTCCCCTGTTGTACAGAGGGTCGCTATGAGTCGGATACTGACTCGATGGCACCTAACAACAACAACAACAATGGTAATGGCAATGGGGCTATTAACATTCACTCTTGAAGAAAGAGAGGAGGGTCTCTGGACTTTCTCCAGGTCCTTACAAGACCTATTCCTCACTTACCTGCCTCCACTGATTCCAATCACCACTATATAAGAAGTAAACAATTCACTGGGGGCAGGACTGGGGGAGCAGTTCTCCATGAGTCATGCGTGCTCCTGAAGTAACCCAATAAACTCATTAATATGCCAAACTGGACTTTGTTGTTGGTTGCTATTAGGTGCCATCCAGTCGAGTCCCACTCTCAGACACTATGTACAGCAGAATGAAACACTCCCCGATTCTGTGCCAGGCACATGATCTTATTTATGTTTAAGCCCATTGTTGTGGACACTGTGTCAATCCGTCTAGTGGAGGGTTTTCCTTTTTTCATTGACCTGTTACTCTCCCATACATGATGGCCTTCTTCAGGGATTGGTCTCTCCTGAGTACATGTCCAAAATACATAAGATGCAGTCTAAGTGGACTTTAGGAAATTTTTTTTTGTCTGTCTGTTTTGTCCTTTATGAGGTGAATAGACACTTCCTTTAAATCTCACTAGGAAAGTCATGCAACAATTGGTACCCAAACAGGGACCTAATAGAACCAAAGATGAACCATGGGGGAAATCCCAGGATGGCTGTCTTCCTCTATATGGAATGGGGTGACACTTCTCCTGGATGAGTATGATCTACCATTCGAATACAGGGATGCCCCCCAAATGGTTGATGGGCTAAAAAATATGTCACAATACCTAAAAGAAGCAATTATGGCACATAATTATAAGAAAGCTGTGATGAGAGTTGGGTGGCCCCTGCTGTGGGCAATAAGACATGCCACTAAAGCTGAGCTGTCTGGTCCAGAAGGAATTTGCCCATGTAAGGGAGAAGTTGCAATGGGAAAAGAACATACAGATGGCATCTTCCAAGCTAGTCTCTGATTTGGCAGATAAGCTGGAGAAAAGGGAGGATGAGGTAGAAATGCTGGCTTGTGATTTCTTACAGCTGGAGTGACATAAGGAGAAAAGAGTAGGAATTATGTCTGTACTGAAGAGACACTCCAGTGATCCAAAAAAGTGGACCTCATGGAGGATTCTGGAAAGTGAGGATAGAAAGAAAAAGAAAGAAGTGACAGAAGATACCCCTCAGGTCTACCTTTAATAGAGATGAAAGAAAAATCTACAATTCATCATATGGTTAGGGGGTTTTAATAATGCCCCAGAACAATGAACTATGATAACCAGAGAGTGCTCTGCCTTTAAATTGCATGCAATGGGAAAGACTTTTTTATCATAATTAGCCATTTTTAAGTTTATAGTTCAGGTGTCAAATATATTCATGATGTTGTACAGCCACCAATGCTATCCATCCACAGAATTCTTCATCTTATAACAATTAACCATTCCCCATTCCCCAACTCCTCATAGTGACCATTCCACTTTCTTCTCTATTAATTTGGCTACTCTAAGTAATTCATATAAGTAGAATCAAACAATGTTTATCCTTCTGTGTCAAGCTTATTTCACTTAGCATAACATCTTTAAGATTCATCCTTATTGCAGTGTCTGTCATAATTTTCTTCTCTTTTAAGGCCAAATAATATTCCATTATGTCTATAGAGTACATTTGGTTGATCCAACTATCTATTGATTGGCAACTTGGGTTGCTTCTAGCTTTTGGCTATAGTGAATAATGCTGCTATGAATAATTGTATAGAAGTATCATGATTGTTTTTGTGTTACTGCTTTCAATTTCTTTAGGCAGATACCCAAAAGTAGAATTGCTGGATCATTCCACAATTTTATCTCTAATTTTCTGAGGAACTGTCCTACTATTTTCCCCCATAGTGGCTGCACCATTTTGTGTTCCCACCAACAGTGCAGAAGAGTTCTGCATTAGTCAGCTTATATCCCTGTAGCAGAAAAAACAACACTAAAAAGGTTTTATTGTGAGGGCACAGAGAGTTAGTCCTTAATGGCAGCAGGGTATGTATGGTTGTAGTGGCAATAGGGCACATGGCAGCTGATCTTATATCTTCATGAGTAGGAAGCAGAGAGACCAGGGCAGCAGATTTGGGGGAAAAAAATCTCCAAATTTTGCCCTCAAGTGTTAGGAAGTTAGCTTAGCCATAAGCAGGCACTATAAAGGAAAAAGAGATTAAAAATGGCTCCTGCCACAGGCATCTCTGAGAACATTGGAAGGACATCTTCTAATGTGCTCCACATCATATTCTAAGATATTGAGCCATTTACAAAACAAAGACCCTAGTTCCATATTATACTAGCTGCCAAAGACTCACATAACACTGGGCATGCCATAGTTTAAATACAACTAGAAAGAGCATGTGCCCAGGCTCTCACTTCTCTCTCTTCTATCTCTTCTTCCTCTCTTCCTTTCTCTTCCCTCCTTACCCTCCACTCTTTTCTTCTCTCTCAATTAACCATGTGTATACCTCTCTCTTCTCTTGGGCCTGTCATCTTCTCTATCCAAGGTACCTTTCCTTCTAGAAGCCTGTTTAATCCTTCTGTTGTCTCTGGCTTCATGCTTTCTACTGGGGAATAAAAACATCCTTATGCTGATTCACCCTAAGAACACAGGTTTTTCCAAGTTCCTTTCTAGATCTACCTAAACTTCTCAAATTTTCTCTATAATTATTCCTTAAAAGTGTACTATCTTTGATGGCAGTCCATTCCCAAAAATAATCCCCGAATAATCAGCTGTGGAAAATCCTAGGAGGGTCACTATGAGTCGGACCCAACTTAAGGGCACCTAGCAACAAAATCTTTAATAAACCTTAACTACACTCTCTACTACAACTTCTGTGTCAAATATAAAGTCTTTTATATGCTGAATACAAGGATCACGGTTATGCTGCCAGATTCAAGATCTGTGCTCTAGATTGATACATCTGTACTCTCCACATCTCCCCAGTAACACAGAAACTCACTTCCACAAAACTAAACTCAGCACCTGAAGTTCCACAATCTCCTGATATAGTGCCACCAAATGCATGCGGATCATGGTTAAGGTATGTGACCTTTGGGGGGCACTTTGTATCCAAACCATGACATTCCATCCTGGCCACCAAAGGTTCATGGCCATGTCATAATACAAAATGCATTAGTCCACTTTGAGAGTCTCCAAAGTCTATAGCCATACCACTCTGGCATCTAATTTCATCAGATCTCAGATGCTAAGGAAGGTTGGACCTCCTTAGTACTTGCATGGGAGACCATCTGGAAATATTGGGTATTTTAGGCTTGGGAGAAGGACCTGGCAGCCCACTCCTGAAACAATCAGCCATGGAAAACCCTATGAATGTTAGAGAAACACTGACAATGGTACCTGGCATGGCACAGTGTTGGATAGTGTTTCTTTTGTTGTACATACAGTCACTACAAGTTGGACCCAACTCAATGCACATAACAACAACAAAAAGTCTTAACAATCTCAACCCTGCTTAAAAGTCCAAGTCTCCACTGAGACTTAAGGCAAACTTAACTATGGGCATCTGCAAAACAGAATCAGTTTATATACCTCCAACAGTGTAAGCATTCCCATTCCTAAAGGAAAGAAAGAGGGACACAGAAAGGAAAGATTGGTCCATAGCAAGACTGATAGCCTGCTGGATAAACAAACTCTGTTAGCTTAAGTCTGGCATCTGGTATACATGGCATCTTCTGTCTTTGGGCATGTGGTATCATCTGGGCTCAAACAGGCTTGTGTAGCTCTGCCTTTCTGGCCTTATTGCAAATGAACCTCCTGGGCTAACTACACTTCTTGCTGGCAGCTTCTCTCAGAATACACTTCAGGTTGCTGGCATCTCCAATATACTGTGGTCTCTATTGTTGCTTTGGCACAATCCTTACAGCTTCTTGCATTCACCCTCCAAGGGTTCTGTTTAGAGCACTCAACTCTGGTACACATTGCCTCACCTTGCACGCAATCTTCTGAAACCTTGGTAGTAGACTTCATAACCCGTAAACTATTACATTCCACATGCCTATAAAACCAGCACCATGTGAACAATGCCAAGTACTGACACATTTTCATACTCCACCTTGCTCAAGTTTCCTATCCTTTATATAACTTGATACAAAGAAGTTCCACATGAGATTGGAATAGCTCAGACCCTTTTAGGTCCGGCCAAACAATTATGTGTCCCAATATCCCAGTTCCCCTTTGTGTTGGAAGTCACCAGAAGTACAAAAGGCTACAGCATGAGCTTTGGCAGAAACAAGCTGAGCAGGTTGCCCCAATAGGGTTTTGATCCCAGTCATGGGAAGGGGCAGAAATTTAGTATATGGCACTAGAATGGCAATTGTCAGCCATAGATAAAGCAGTGCCACAAGTGGAATCAGTTACTTATTACATTTCAGTACCACTAAAACACCTTATCTGATAAACTGTTGGATTTCAATAATGTTCAGAGTATTTGGCCAAGACTCTTTCTGGGGTGGTACAGAATTAAACTCAAAAGAGGCATGCATATTTACAGCAATATAATGTAGTACTGTAAACCCTGGCATCAAAACTATGCAGGCAATGCTGGGACAACTTTCCTTTCAAGCCACGAACACTGCCCCAGTAACTGAATGAACAGCCAAACCAAACAAGGTACGGGAAAGGACATCACCCATTTCTGTAGATGTGTGGTATACTGATGGCACAAGTAAGCGCACCAAAGAGGAATGGGTGGTGGAGCAGTACAAGTGAACACAGACACTAAGAGGATAGAGAGAGGACAGGGCAGGAGTATGAATAGCAGGTAAGTACTGACAATAGTGTTTCATTTGTTGTACATAAGGTCACAATGAATTGGACATTGACAACAACAACATAGTATTAACACCAGGACATGTTCATCTTGCATAATTAAACTTTGCACACTTAGATTGATATTTTTAAAATTAACTCTCATTCTCCATTTTCTTGCTCCTATAAAAATAATGAAGCTAAGTGCCTATTGTGAATACTTGAATAAATTTAAAGTTTATGAATTTCTTACAAATGGCTGGCTAAGTAAATTGAAAACTGTAGAAAGATTAGTGAGAGAAATGGCTATTAAAACCCAAATTTACTCCTCATGTTTTACAAATACATACATGTATTTAAAAAATCATCAATGAGTTATTGTCAGATTTCATAAGCAACTTTAAAGGAAAAGATAAAGGAAATTATAAACACCACATTATAAGCTAAGTACCCTTCTCAGCACTTAACTATCATAAACTTCACTTATGTAAACATTGGTTTTAGTCTACCCAGGCTTCTCCACAGTAGAATTAAAGTAAATGTCCCATTAATGCCAGTTGAGAGATAATTTCCCTAAAAATTGCCCTCCACTCAAGCCATATGTTTTTCTTACTGGCTTGAAGTACTCCAAACAGAGGCACAGAAGGTCTTAGTTCATGTATTATTGTTTCTACCTTAGGAACTTAGAACATTTCTACTAGAAATGCAGCTTCCTTCATTTCCCAAACCCCTTTGAAAGGGTCAGACCCCTTCCTCTTCTATCATTTTGAAGCAACAGTGACAATAATTACTCATTCATTAAATTAACTATCAATTAGACACTGTTTTACATGCACTATAAATGGGAGAAGGACCTGGCAGCCCATTCAAAACAATCACCCATTGAAAACCCATGGCTGAATTAAGAGCAGTATGGATGGTAGCAACTCATGAGATTTGGCTTGTGACCATCTGTACTGACAGCTGAGCTATATTCAGAGGCCTGACCTTCCGGATAACCAGTGGAAAAGGGAAAACTGGCAGATGCTGGGTGAGCCTGCAGAGACAATAGATGTGGGAGGATATGTGTAATAGAGCTCAAAAAGCATTGGTCCCTGGTAGTTTTCCAGGTGGCAGCCCACTGCCCATTGAGTCCTCCAGAAATCAGGTAGTAGATACCCTTACCAAAATATGGGCCTTCTGCCCACAGGTGCCACTAGAGGCTGCTCCTTGATTTCATGTAAACTGTGGCCAGAGGATAATTATCCCAGGCTAGAAAACAGTGAAAGCCACCAGCATTTTCATGAAGTATTCTGATATTCTTCATGTTGTCCAAACATGAGAAATTTTCCTGATTACAGCCTAGGCAAATGGATGCTATGATGAGACAAGTACAAAAATCAACCCCTCTTGTATAGGATTGGCAAGTAGACTACATAGTGCCTATGCCTGTCAGCAAGGGATGTAAATATGACTTCACCTGTGTAGACATTGCCATAGGCTTCTTGCAACTATTTCCATGCTAGGGAGCAACGAGCAAAGCCACCATGAAGGGTCTCACCTAACCCAGTGTTTGGATGAGTGCCTCCAGAGAACTGACAGCCACTGGGACACTTATTTCACAAACACTAGTGTGCAGAAGTAGGCTGAAGACAACCACATGCAATGATACTTCCACCTGCCTTACAATCCTATAGAGGATGGGTTAATTAGGAAAAAAAAATGGTTTTCCAAAATAGCAGTTAAAGAGTTTAGCTGAAGACTCCCTGCCTGGTTGGAAAAAGGTACTCCCAGAAGCTGTAAGGTTATTGAATGAAATCCCAGTACCAAGGGCAGATTACCTCTAAGGGTTGTTGGCCAGGAAGGCCCATGAGACTCCCCACATCATATAGACTATTGCCACTGCTGTTGCTTGCACTCCAGAATTAAATCATAGGTTCATATTGCTGAAGGCACTGCAAGCTCTTGTTACAGGGCATAGAGAAATCAACCTGGACCTGGGCTGGAAGCTTCCTTCCTACTGCCTAGCATTCATCATGCCAGAGGGTACTATGCAATCTGCTGTGGGAGAATTGTCACCAATGGTTGTGCGTGCTATAGACCCCACTTGTTATACAATAAGCATTCTAGGCAAGATGTGCATGCACGCACAATAGTTACAAGACTGTTTTGAGTGCAATCAACTACTTCTTGATTGGACTTAAGGCTTGCTGCCCAGGAGGGAACCCATATTTGTTACTGTAAGCCAGGATAAAAACCTGTGACTGGTAAAGCGACTGCTATTGTTTTGCTAGATATGATGTGCCTACAAATTGCCTTCACATTTATGTCTACGCTCGCAGATTTCTGCTATTGTTGGCTGTTGTGGAAGGAAACTTATTCGTACAGTGGGAAATGGTTACTGAGACGTTCAGAACCAGTGAAATCACTGTGGATGTACAGAAATGCCACTCTCAAGATAAATTAGGAAACTTCACAAATGATTGCTACAAAATAGAATTGCCTGGGACATACTTACAGTCATCTGAGGGGGCACATGTGCACTCATGGGGACAATATGTTGTTCTTCTACATATCCAGTGATGAAACAAATATGAATGATGCTGTCAGCCACTTAAAATGGAATACAGGAGATAGGCCATTTGGATGTTTATGACGTTTTATTGGCTTGTATGACTTCCCTATAGGTGGAGTCAGGCACTTTTGTTAGGGTTTGTATGATTCTACAAATAAGTGACTTTTTCTGTAGTCTGTATTGTTGCAGTGGTATAGCAGCCCAATGCTCAGCCCTAAGTGGAACAAAGTAATCAAATATATGATAATATTATATAGCATGTAAATAATATTATATAATAATATATCACATAAATAGTACAATATAATATTATTGTGTAATAACATGTACTATTATATCATATACTACATATATCACGGGCTGGGATTTAGCTCAGTTGGTAGAGCATTATGCTGCACTCTCTGAGGCCCTGAGTTCAATTCCCAGCACCGCAAAAATGGGAGAAGGACCTGGCAATCCACTCCCAAGGCAATCCCGAAACAGTCAGCCATTGAAAACCCTATGAGGGTCGCTATGAGTCGGATACTGACTTGATGGCATCTAACAACAACCGGGTGATATTTGGGGCTGGGATTTAGCTCAGTTGGTAGAGTGCTGCACTGCAGTCTCTGAGGCCCTGAGTTCAATTCCCAGCACCACAAAAATGGGAGAAGGGCCTGGCAATCCACTCCCAAGGCAATCCCGAAACAGTCAGCCATTGAAAACCCTATGAGGGTCCCTATGAGTCGGACACCGAGTCGACGACACCTAACAACAACACCATATATCATGCCCTCCAAGACTCAGGAAATATCTCAGGAGAGGGATCAAAAGATTGTAAAAGCCAGAAGAAAGGGTGGAGTGGAGTGTAGCTATTTTCTGTGGGCTAGAGATGACTGTCCCCATCTTGAAACAGAGTAGCTGTGATGACCTACAGGAGACCTTGTCCCATAGCCATGGTAATCAAACAAACAATGTAACTCTACAGTAGATAGCTGTTGTTGTTATGTGCTGTCAAGTCAGTGTCCAACTCATAACAACCCTACGTACAACAGGTGAAACAGTATTGTTAGTACTTCTCTGCTATTCATAAAGTTTTCAATGTCTGATTGCTCTTTGGGGGAAATTGGGTTGCCAGGTCCTTCTTCCAAGCCTACAGCACCTGGTGTTCCCAGGTGGTCTTCCATCCAAGTACTAACTAGGCCTGACTCTGCTTAGCTTCTGAGATCTGAGGGGATTGGACACTACAGTGGTGTGGCTGCAGGCATAGTAAATAGCTAGGCCTAAGGTAATAGTAATGGAGCTATTAAAAGTCCCTCTTTGAGGGTGGGAGGAGCATCTTGAGACCCTCAAGGGATCCTCATAAGACAATCCCCAGTTGAAATTCCAATAACCACATGTAGGAGGTGAACAGTTGATGATGGTAAGACTTTTCAATAGTGCAACTCTAAGTACATCATATGTGCTTCTGTAAATAACTCAAATAAACTCATTAATTCACCCAGCTGGGCTTGACAGAATCTATCTTTGGTTTGTTAGCTCCCTCCCTGCTTGGGGAGAATACCCATTTCTTTCCCAAAGAAAGTCACACAACAACTATGTAGAGCCATGTTCTGTTGGGTAGGTGGGGATTAGAAAAGTTGTGAGACAAGGCAGACTTCAAGAACTGTAATGGAAAAACCCCAAGGTTCCTATAATTTACTTTCCAGACCTGGCCTTCCATTGATAGATGAAATATAAACAGCACTGATCTTTCAATGGGTGATTAAGGACCATGTATTGTTTATAACTAACTGATTGGATAATTTTAGCAGACTCCAAACTAAAAGGTAAACTCCTGACAAGTAAATGAAGTTAGTTGTTATTACTTCCAACCTCAGGTATATCATGAGTCTGAGGTCATAGAAAATAACTTCGAACTAACTAGAAAGTTAAAAACCAAGTAATAATCTCCCTGTCAGTCCAAAGAGGTAGGGCTGTTATTACGGAAGCCACATGAAATAGCTCTTGGCCCAGTACAACAAAGCTAAATTCTTCCCCTTTCTGAACTTAAAGGTGAAAACAAACTGATAATAGGTTGAGTTAATCACTCCTTGCTGGCCCAAAAGTCAAAAAGTAAACTGAGTGTAAATATGTGACCTGCTATGAACACTATTTAATCTGAATAAGATTAATTATTTCCCCCTGGAACTGTCCAGGAAAAGCTGAACATCAGTTTTGTGCCTGGGGCCCACTTCCTGCTAGGCTGACCACTCCTTTACCTAACTTCAATAAAATCAGGGAGAGGTCAAAGATAGGAGCCCCACTTCTGCATATACCTGCCTTGTCCATTCAAGGTATACCTCCTACTTTTCCCCTATTAAAACTCATTTTACCCTTTATCTGGACTCTTTCTTTGCCTGGAAGAGCATCCTAACCTTTCTGCCTGAGGACCAGACTTCCTTTCCTGTTTCTCCATGGCCTTGGTTACAGGCCTGCTAGCCAGTGTGCCTTAACAGAGAAAGCTTAACTTTTCCCCTCTCTCTCTTCCATCTCCATTCCCCAGCACCTGCACTCTGCTGCTCAGGACCCTCTCCCCCATCTAACTCCCATGAATTATCCTCAAGTTCTTCAAAGTTCCTTTCTAGGTCTGTTTTTAAATTCCTTTATCAATACTACAATGAAGAGGGCCTCTTTGTGCCCTGCAACAGTTTCCTTAAGACAAAAGACATAAAACTAAAGTTAGGCATGGATGTAAATGGCTAGAGAGAAGAAATAGAATACATAGAGAAAAGAAATCCCTGAAAATCAGTTTTATTTTAATTGGAGATCAACATAAATATCACAAAAAGCAGAAAATAATCTACTGGTTTTATTAATTGTGTATTTGTCAATAATACTTTTTATTCTAAATGTTTGGCCATGTTCATTTCTATTATCTCTTTATTGATGATTTATTTTATAATTTGTTTTAGAGAGAATGGCATGTTGGATTGAAATTTTTTATTAATAGTTTAGAATAGTTTCTCTAAGCTTTATAACTATGATTTCCTTTTATCATATCATAGCCACAGTAGAGGGGAAATCATGGATGTTTTTAATATATGAGATGTAATATTCCTGAGTACTTCAAGTTTTCTTACACAGTGACTAAAGCAATCAAATTAGCAAGAAATTTATAATGGTTAAGGTTTTTCTTATATTGTGTATTCATTCCTTTCATTTAAGTGCATAAAGAAATAATGAAAGATGATTCATTACTGCTATTCAGAAGCAGAAGTCAAAAAATCAAAAGACACATTGCCTTGGGAAAAGCTGTTGCAAAAGTGTTGAAAAGTGAAGATGTCACATTGAACACAAAGGTGCCCCTGACTCATGCCATGGTATTTTTCAGTTGCATCATTGTGCTTGTGAAAGCAGGACATAGGATAAGGGAGATGAGAAAAACTGATGCTTTTGAATTATGGTACTGAAGATGAATATTGAATGTACCATGGATTGTCAAAAGAACCAACAGATCCATCCTAGAAGTACAATCAGAGTGCTCCTTGGAAGCAAGGATGGCTAGACTGCATCTTACATATTTTGGACAGGAGTCAGGAGGGTCCAATCCCTGCAGACAGACATCATGTTTGGGAGAGTGGTAGGTCAATGAAAAAAAGGAAGACTTTCAACTATATGTATTGACACAGTGTCTGCAACAATGGGCTTAAATATAAAAGAGATTCTGTGTCTGGCACAGAGTCAAGGAATATTTCATTCTATTGTACATAGGGTCACTATGAGTTGAACCCAACTTGATAGTATCTAACAACAACAACAACTTATTAAATTACTGACATCATTATTATATGAAAGGTTGTTATAATATGCTTCTGATGTCAGAATGATTCTATCACTTGTTTGCATCATTTTTAGTTTTGACTAAATTTTACTTAAGGATTCAAATTTTATGAACTTTTAAAATAAGTTGCATTTTATCTATAGGATTCTCTAATACATGTTGAAAACATACTTTAGAAAAGGTATGTCCAACCCATGGAACACATGTAGTCCAGGAAAGCTAGTAATATGACCCCACAAAATCTTTTTTAATATCATTTTTAATGTTCATTTTCCTTAGAATACTATGAGTAGTTCCAGTTTTGGAGTTGCAAGGCCATACTGTGCATGTTTACAAAACAATATCTATTTTTTTTACATTATTCTGGGATGGTGCTAAAGTAGTGAACAATAATTTTGAATTAATTAATCAGTGGTTGTCATATCCAAAGTAGACACTGTAGTAGTACAGTAGTGGCTAGTGTCTGCCTTATTTGTTAGATTCATCCCTTACTCTTGTCCACACTTTCCTATTACTCTGTTCAATTTTTCATAAATTCTTTTTTAACTGGAGTATTTTGGAAAATGCTTGTGCCCTTTGCATTGAAACCTTTGTAGAGTAAACGCTATTCACTTAAAAACTTCAAGACAGCTACTCTTTTTAGCACTTCAAAATAGAATGGATTGTTCTGTCTTGTCTGTGTAATATAGTGGTCTGTGAATTTTCATTAGATTTTTCAAAATCAAAGGAAGTATAGCTTTCTTTGACAACACTTTTCATGATTTTTAAGGGCTCTAAATCTATCCACCCAGTCTGAAGTTCTATCTGATATAAAAATGATCTATTTTGTTTATAGTCAGTTGATAAAAATATAAGGAACCTTTAGGATTATACTTGGCTATCAAAGATTTTGTCTGAGTTTGAAATATTTCTACATTTTTCCAACTATCTCGGAAAATAATCCCTTTTCTTCTTATGTATTCTCTTTGATTCTCTGCACATATTCCCAGGTTCATGCTTGTAAATAAATAATCAATTATTCATTAAACAGTGAATAATATTACTGCTCACTGCAGTACTTATTGAAGATTATACTTGTCAAAGTCAACAAATTTATTTAAACAAAATGACTGATCTTCTTCCTACTCAGATCACATAAATTGTGGTTTTCTTCACCATTATTTTCTTCTATTTCTTTTTTCCCTTATTTGGTGTGCAAACACTTGATAGAATAGTAAGAAATCATTCTACATCAGAAGCAAATCGTAACAAATTGTCATGTAATAATGAAGTCAATAATTTAATAATTACTCCCATAATTTTGTGTATCAACTCCATTGTCATTTTTATTCTCTTCATTTTTTAGCAAATGTTATTCTTTCCATAATTTTCATAATTTTTGACTATCACTGTTCTATACTGAAATCGTTTTTTGAAATTTTGATCTTCCATATGAATATTTTTTGGGGGATGGGAGACAGGTATATATTTTTGACTTCTACTAGGATAGTTTCTCTCATTCTGAAAGTATATACAAAATTATTCCAAATGTAAAGCACATGCAAGTTCAGTCTTGAGGCCATTTAAAATTACTGCTTTATATATTGACTTATACTTGTGTGTGTATACAGAAGATATTTGTGCACAATTTACATTGACTTATTGTTTAATCATGAAATTTTGTCACTGAAACATTTTTTTCCTGGCTATTTCTCTGTACGGTTAGAAATTTTGGTGGTTTTCCTGAAATAAACAGAAAATATGTCATATGAACCAGGAAGTGATTCAATACTCTGTAATGTATAAAACGTGATATCACACACATATTATTTGTTTATGTGCTGCAATGTATTTCTGTCTTATGAACCCAGGAATTTTGATTAATTCTATCATGTATGATTCCCTTCAAGAGTAAAAAGTAAAATGTTTTCATAATTTCACACTTCGTATTTATCATCATTTATATGCTACAGACAGGATAAATTCTTTCACACAGTTATCAGTGAGCACTAAATCCCTTGTGTATAATTCTGCATGTTGGAAAATTGGGAAAATTTTTGACACAATATCTTCTAATTTCACCTATTATAAATTTATATAAATTTATATAAAGCTACTCCACATATTCCTTTGGTGTCTGATGCCAAAGAACATATTTATACTGCAATAGGACCTTCACCTTCTGTCATTCCTTCACCTTCTGTCATTATACAAGGTAAGTTAAAAGAATGAGCAGATGGAGGGGTTATATATGTTATTTCTAGTTCAGAGTGGCTAACAGTAAATTAACCATATTCAGACAGGAGTGAGTGCAAGCTACCTAAATAACATCTTGCTGAATTCAACCAAATATATCCTTAAGTGGTACCATCAACTTTCTGTATGTGTGTATGGTACTGATGGGCTGAACCCAGGGCTTTGTGCATACTCTATAAGCACTCTTCCACTGAACTTCACCTCCAGCCTGTTCTTAATTTTTTATCTTGAGACAGGGTCTCTCACTAAGTTTTGAGACTGCCTCTGGCCTCAAATTTTCTACCCTCCTGCCTCTGTTTCCCCAGTCACAGGTATTACAGGTGTGAGCCATGGAGCCCTGCTGGTATCATCAACTTCTTGTTTTTAGGTGCTGCCAAGCTGGGTCTGACTCATAATGACCCCATATACAACAGAACGAAACACTACTGGATACGGTGCCATACCCAGCACTATGTCAGTGCTTCTCTGCTATTCATAGGGGTTTTGTTGCCTGATTGTTTTGGGAGTAGGGCACTGGGTCTTTTTCCTAAGCCAACAGCACCTGGTATTCGCAGGCAGTCTCTTATCCAAGGACTATCCAGGCCTGACCCTTCTTAGCTTCTGAGATCTGATGAGATTAGATGCCAGGAGTGTACAGCTATAAACATCATCAACTTAATTGGTGGATTTCTGTTCACAAGATCATCCAAGACCACAAAACAAAAAGTCTTTTATTATTTAAGATTTTGTAAGGTTTAGTTTTGTTACTATATGAGCTAAAACACCTTTCAAAAGTTACTAATATAACATTTATTTGTACAAAAATAGTTATCTAAAAATTAAGAAACTTTTTAAGGTTTTTAAAACAACAATAAAACCAAATTAAAACTAACATAACAGTACACTCTCTTCTAATTTTATTATGTAGAGAATCTAAACTTATAAAATCAACAATTATAATGAGATCAATCATAAAGTATGGAAAATAACATGCAATTGTAATTGGTATCAAGTGCAAGGTACTGAGATTGCATGGAGCAACATGTTTGTGTGGAAATTGTGAATTTTTTAAAAATCATAAAATTTAATTTCCAGGGACTTTTCTTTTTGACCCCACAATTCTAGCTAAGAGTTATTTTCCCTTATTTTTTATGAAAAAATACCCATGACTACAACAATACCACTCAATAAAAAGGGAATATCACAGAAAAAGTTAAAACAGAGACAAAGGTCTTAACCTATTAAAACCTACTAATTCAAAATATTTTATAATAATAAATTATCATGTAAATATTTTCCTAGGATTTTCTGCAGGGCCTTTGCCAGGTCGTTGGAGGGAAGATGGTGAAAATGAAGTGTCTAGAGTTGTGGCAGTTGGGATTTGGCTCAGTTGGTAGAGCGTTACGCTGTAGTTTCTGAGGTCCCAAGTTCAATTCCCAGCACCGCAAAAATGGGAGAAGGGCCTGGCGATCCACTCCCAAGGCAATCCCAAAATAGTCAGCCATTGAAAACTGTATGAGGGTCGCTATGAGTCAGATACCTACTCGATGGCACCTAACAACAACAACAACAGAGTTGTGGCAAACAGGTGACTGGTTCTTCCTGCATGACAATACACCCACCCACAATGCGCTGAGTGTTCAACAATTTTTGACCAAAGATTGTATGACCCTTGTCAAACCCATCTGGGATCTCACCCCTTGTAAGTTTTTGTTGTTGTTTCCCCAGATGAAAAATATCCTCCAAAGGCAATGTTTTGCTGATGTGGAGGAGGTGAAACAAAAATCAGACATCCAAAGGCATAAAAATCAACCAGTTCAAGATTTGTTTTGAGCAGTATTAGTCCCCACTCATGTGTATTCACAAATTAGAATACATTATATGTCTTCCCCTGATTGAAATATTTGTTTTATAATACCTTTAGTGTAAGTGGGAAGGAAGATTCATAACTTGCAGAAAAGAAATTTCTTAACTAAGGAAATAGGTTTACTCCAGAAATTTTCTGACTCTTTATTCCAATAAAACTTATCTAGCCTCAAACTGGAGAATGTCATTCATGGTCATTATCTGACTTCCTAATAACCTGGAAGATAGCCCAAAATTGACCAACAGAGAAGATTAATCAAGCACTGGCTAAGCTTTCACTTAAAATATCGACTTTAGCTACACTCTTATTGATAATATATCACATAGACACACAAGACTCTAATTCTTATATCTATTCATTTACTTAACAAATATTTCTTCATGCTTACTCTAGACCAGACACTTGATAAATGAGATAGACTAATATTTCTGTCCTTACAGAGCTTATACTCTACAGGGAAAAAATAAACATAAAACTTAAATATATTTTATTAAGGTTTGGATATGAAATATTCCTCAAAGTCTCACGTATTAAAGTCTTGGTCCCCAATATAACAGTGTTTAGAGGTAAGACCTTGAGAAGTGATCTGATCATGAGGCCTATAATTTTATCAATAGGTTATTCCATTGATGAGTGCCTTGAAAAAAATAATGTAATATATGATGACAAGTGGACAAGATAAGTTATATAGAATGGACAAGGCTTTATTGAGTAGGTGGGTAACTCAAATGGATCTGATACATTAAATAGAATGGGCTTTCTTTGGGAGATGAGTTCTTTGGGAGCAAATTTGATTGATATAAGCACATTGAATACTAAGAAAAATTCAGAGGAAACAGCAATTGAAAGTCCCTGAAAGGAGAAGGAGCTTAGTAGAGGAGCAGCCAGAAATTCAACTGAACCAAAGCTCTGAGAATAAGGGAACTGGACAGGGACATTGGGGCATGTCATCAGAGATAGACAAAGGCCAATAAAACAGCCAAGTAGAAATGTGAGGGAAAACTGTTGGAAGAATTTAAATAGAAGAATAATATATTCTGATCTGTATTTTTGAAAGATCAGCCAGACTGTGGAGTGGAAAATCAACCCTAGTACAACAGAAATGTAAGCAGAGAGGTTAGTTGCAAAAAAGTACAAAGATTTGGTGGCATAGATAAATGAAGTAGGTGTCAGTGATCAAGAATAGGCAATATTTGAGCTTAATTTTAAGAAATAGCTAAAGGAACAGGATGGCATGTTAACTGTTGGCATAAGGCAGAAGAATAAAGGATAATCAATTATCCCGAAGAATTAATTCAGAACACCAGTGTAATTGGCTATAATGTTATTTATGAAATGACAGTTTGATGTTAGAGGGAGAGTAGCAGAAGCCAAGAATCTAGATGCTTGTTAAACATCCAAGAAGAGATATTGAGTAAGAAGTTAAAGATAGGATCCTGGGTTCAGAAAATTAAAACTGTGTCTAATGGTTAAATGTCCTTAACATAGACATAGTATTGCAATGCTTGCTCACTCCTTTTCCCAAAGTTGTATGCCAATGCCAAAGATAGAGAGTAGTAAGTAAATATACTTTTCTGGTGCATGCCAAGAACCATCAGGCAGAAGCATTTCTGGAGAAGAATTGCTCCCAAATGTCTTGAACTTTGGGGGTTATTTTGGTTGTAGTGGTTGTTGCTGTTTATTTGGTATTTAGATGGTCTCACTACGTACGTAGCCCAGGAATTTGCAATCCTCATGCTTCAGTGTGCAGGATACCAGGATTTACAGGCATGCAACCACGTCTGTCCTTGAAGTTTGAGTTTTAATGTAGCCTTTTGAAAGTGATGATTCACAAATGGGAGGACAGCCGAAAATGAGGATTTTTTGTGTGTTCAATAGCATATGTGGATCTTCCATCAGTTTTAACACGCAAGGAAATTCTCTCATGTGTCACAAAGGACCTACAACTATGTAGGTCATTTTTCTCTATTGTATTTCATCATTGGACTTTTATCATATCTTGGTATACCAAAATATGGTAAATATAACATATCCTTTATATGCTCAGTTTTTACTTATATTTTCCTGTAGTTGATTTTTACAAATTAGTCAAACTATTTTAGAGAAACAGAGATATTATGCCTATAGGTCTAGTCCTTTCCTTTTATGTGCGCTGTAGAAGCCCAAGGTAGGAAAATAGGTAACATTTAGCCATTTGTTACAAAAGAACATTTAGGTCATATTTACTTCTTTGATATTGAAATTAATGTTGCAATAAAATACTTCTACATAGCCTCTTTTATCCTCTGTTACTTTGTCAAAGATACATATTTAAAAGAGAAATTCTCTATTTGAAATCAATGCAATATTTGTTTCAAAAATAATGACACAATACTTTCTAGTTTACAATCAACTTACATTCCTTCTAGTGTGAGTAGCCCTCTTTTCCAAAAAGTCCACAAACTATTGCTTTTATTAATTGTTCAGATTTTACTAAGATTAAAGGCATTCTTAAAATGAAATGCTGAATGCCTGTAATCCCATCCACTGGGGAGGCGGAGATAGGCCAGAGGCAGACTGCTGAATTTAGCATGACCCTGCTCAAGATAAAATATAAAAAAGGGGCTGGAGGTACAGCTCGGTCATAGAGCAGTTGAAAGTATGCACAAGGCCTAAGGTTCAGCACCACATTATTCAAAAATAAAAACTAAAAAAAAAAAAAAATTATTATTTTAGTCTTTATTTCCTTAAAATTTTTTTGTTATTTGCTTCCTTATGCTTGTCTTAAATTTATCTAGATTTTAGTTTTATATAGAGATGGCATAAGTTATAAATCTAATTTTATATTACAATGATGGCTTTCTTGACACTTACTGAAATGTTTCCCCCACAGTTTTGATATTTTTACTGTTTTTCTGCTCAGGTATATTTAAATTACATCCACCAACATGTACATATAGACATATCTATTTCTAGATTTCCTATTTTATTAGACTACTTTTGTGCAGTCATGTACTAATTTCCCACACTATTAATTTCCATAGCTTTATGGCATATTGCTATGTGGCAGAACAAGCCATTCTTTTTTGTTATTTTTAAAACCTTTCTTATTGTCAGTCTTATACTTTAATATAAATTTTAAAAGCTATTTACTGAAGCTGGGCATCATGGTGCATGACTATAATGCCAGTAATTCAGGAGACTGAAGGAGGAGAACCACAAGTTCAAGGCCAGAGGCAGCCTGTGCAGCTTAGTCATACCTTGCCTCAAAATAAAAAATAAAAAAGGAGCTGGACATACAGCTCAGTGGTAGAGCACTTGCTTAGCATGTGTGAGGCACTGGGATCAAGCAACAACAGAAATGTTTATGGAATATCATAAAAACCTAAACAGAGATTACAACATACATAAATTTGTTGTTTTAGGAAGGACTATATCTCTATCCTGACTACATTTATTTTTTTCTTTCTACACAGTAAAGATTTCATTTATTCAGGACTTTTAATGTGGCTTTTAGTAACATTTTAAAATTTTCTCCATAATAATGCCTACAAAATTTCAAGATGTGTATTTGTTGAGTGCTTGAGGCTTTCTGTTACTAAGTCTTAATTACTACGATTATGACTGTTGCATTTTCTAATTTGCTGGTTGCTGTTAGTGGGAAGGTTATTGATTTAATTTTTGATCTTGTCTCATGCTATCTTGCTTAAAGTAACAGCCTTGTTAAAAATCAATATCTACTTATAAATATGGAACTAAAATATTTGCTATGTCTTCCATCTTATAGTTGAAAAAATATTCTGAGAGTATGCCTTGTTAAATTCATATAACAAGTTAAAGGAAATGCTAGCATAGAATGCAAGTATTTTGAAGGCTGCCCCATTGTATCCCTGGCACTTGTAGCAATCATTATGGAACAGAACATCAAAAACCTTTAGCTTCCCAAATAAAACTTTGCATGCACAAAGAGATGTTATAGTTAGTAACAAGATTAGGATGAGAATAAAATGAGAAAATCTGACTTAATATGCATAGAAAAGTCTTAAAACAATTTGGAAATGTAGAATATTCTTAGTCATGTTACATGAGAAGCAGTTTTCTGTTGTGTTTAAGGAACAAATTCTGACTCCACCATTTGTGGTTAATGGACTTTGGAAAATTCACATAACTTTTCTGTTTCAATAGCATCATATTTAAAATAGGGTTAATAAGATGGTACATGCATCTCTTATAAGTACAAAATCAATTAACAAGAGCTCAACTAAAGTATTTGTCACATTGAAAGTATTAATGATTAGTAGCTGGTATTCTATTTACAGCACCTAGAACAAAGTCTTGAATATAGTAGAAAGTTTTTAAGTAGCTTTAATTGAAATTTAATTGGAATGGGACAATATTGCCAAGATTACTTATAAGGAAACCAGCAACATTCCTATATTGCCTTCCTTATTGAAGACAAATATCTTTTTCCACAGTTAGAGCTGCTGTTACCATATTGAAATGCAGTTGCTCTACCTGCCAACTGGTTTATCCAATAGATCCATCACATAATTCAGCACAAAAATAGATATGTATGAAACTGCCTCTATCCCCTTTTCTTCCCCTAACAAATCTATTTAAAAGAACCCTTGGCTCTATCTCTAAAGTATTTTCAGAAGCTGTCTATTTCACTCTAAGCTGGTATACTATCTCACCAGTGGATGGAATGGCATAGCTCATCTTTCTGCCTTTGCTGAATATATACAATCCATTTTCCACAGAGCAGGAAATATCATCCCTGAAAACTTTAAAGTATCTCAAGTTGCTCGTTGTTTGAAAACTCTACAGCAATGCAACTTGGATTTCAAATTTAAAAAGATCCTAAACTATATCCTAAAAGGCTTTTTTATGCTGGTTCCCTGTCCACTTGACAATTTCAAATTATTTATAGAGAGAGATGAGAAAAAGAAAGTGAGGGAGGCTGGGAAAATTTGTTCTGCAAAAGCTTTGAGCAAAATAACATTTGCCCAGCTCAATTCATTTTCTTTTCCTTCAACATTATCTCCTCACACTGTTAAATGGAAAGCTCCTTCTCTTATTACAGTCCATCTCCACTAGAACCTTCAGAGACACCCTTCTGGAACTTTCTATCTGAAGAAGTTTCTCAACATACACTCTCAACATTCTCTATCATTTATATCACTCTACTTTTATCATGCCATTCTTATTTGTATTTACCTCATTTGCTTATTATCTCTTTATATCTGTCTCCACTCCACTCTATTCTACATTCAAAATTAGAATCCCTTAAAATTCAGCAAGGACCTTGTTTTCCTTGTTCATTGCTGTACACAGCTCCAGCATATAGAAAAGTGCTTATCATGTTTTATATTCCCAGTAAATATGTTAATAGTTACTATTTGAATATAATATTCATATTAAATATAAGGCTGCTACATCATTCTCCTTTAACACATATGACTTCAACCACCACAGCTTCCATTCCCAGAATCTACTGGTTCATTAGCTTTCACTTTACAATATATTTAAAAAAAAAAAAGAAAGAGAGAGAATGAGAAGACACTTCATCATTACAAATGGATAGGTATGTCTGCCTTGCAGTGTTCACTTTAATTAATGAGGTGATAAATCACAGCATCTTAGAATGAGATAGACATCTTCTGCAGGTATAAACTTGACTTAAAGTTCCAGATAAGCTGCTATAAACCAAGCCATCTTTCAACATTTCAAAATTTATGATGTTCTCACAAACCCCTTTGAAATGAGCAAACTCCTAGGCTCTCAAATACCTTTGTCTACATAAATAGTTGTCCAACTCACCCAACCTAATACAGCATGTCCCTTGGAAGTCTTTGCTGGCCTAAATCGCATTACTTGGTGCTCTGTTCTCCCCTTTCTGTGTGTGTGTGTGTGTGTGTGTGTGTGTGTGTGTGTGTGTGTGTTTTAATTTTTTTATTCAGCTTCTCTGCCATTTTTTTCTTTTTTTCACTATGCCTATTAGGCCTGCAAACCTACCACTATGGTCTCCAATCCCATCAGATCTCAGAAGCTAAGCAGGGTCTGGCTGGTTTAGCACTTGGATGGGAGACCACCTGGGAACACCAGGTGTTGTGGGCTTGGGAGAAGGAGCCAGCAGCCCACTCCCAGAAAACAATCAGCTATTGAAAATCCTATAAGTAGCAGAGAAGCCCCGACAATAGTGTTTCACCTGTTGTACATAGGGTCGCTTTGAGTTGGACACTGACTCAAAGGCACCTAACAACAACAGTAGTATCTATTACAGCTCTCTATAGGTCTGCCTAGCTCTAACTTCAAAGTCTTATTATGGCTTCCAGAATTTGGATAAGGCATAAGACCTTTTCAAAGCACAGAATTCTGTATTTTTCCTTGAATAGGAGGAAAAATTGTGACTTCAGGAAAAAAAAAAAAGTCTATAAACACTTTATTTCCGTAGTCTGGGTTCATTACCTTTCCTTTCTGTTTTATATGCTAATAATTATCCTAAATGATACACATGAAAGAGGCAATAAACCAAATTTACTTTTGAGAGTCAATATTTTTTGAATGTGAGTTTTCAGGATCTTTCCATACAGAAATAATACTATAACATATTACTAAAAATATATTGTATACATACAGATCTCTGTCCTCAAAAGCAATATTCAATGAAGGTAAAACTTTGAATTTTTAGAGTTTTATTATAAAAAGTTGAAACACATACAAAATAAGAGAATTGTAATAATAGAAAATCATATTTCATCACCTAGACTCAGTATTTGTCATTTCAAGACTAATCATGCTTTATGTATACTGGTGCTACCTCCACCTTCCCCAGATTATTTTGAAGCAAATTTCAGACATATTTTATCAGTAAATATTAAGCATGTCTCTCTGAAATATATAACATAATCCCAATGCCATTATCAGACCTAAAACCATTAAAATATTTCCCTAATATCATCACATAACACAGTCCACAATAGTCTTTTGTAATAGTTTAATTGGGATCCAAAAAAAGAACATTCATTATAAGTGCCAAAGTATCTCTTAATTCTCTTTTAATGCATAGCTTCATATATGACCTTTTTCTTTACACTCTTTTTTGTTAGGTTATATTTTGTTTTATTTTCCCCAGTAATTTTTAATTTTTAGTATACCACTTAATGAGTGTCATTGTACTTCCATACTCACATATCATTGTACATTGCCCATGTTCATCTCCTCCATTACCCCTTCTTGACCCCCATGTTTTGTATCATTGTGCATTGCTCATGTTCACCTCCTCCATTATCCTCTCATGGCTCGCATGTTCTATTCTGACATTTTCAGGTCACTTGTCTGATGGGATTTTCCACATTGTAGTTTTCACTGATTGTTTTGGTTTGTCTTGTTTGTTTTGCGTTTTTATTTTGCAATGCTGGTGATCAAACTCAGGGCCTCATGTGATTGTACTTTTGAATTATGGAATATTTTTCCTATCATCCTATAAGTAATTAGAAAAAACCTTGAGGAAAATTTAAATATCCAACATAGGAGAGTAGTTGAGTAAACTGTAGTACAACCATACAAGGCATTGTATGTAGCTAAAATCCCTCTAAATCGTAGTATGTGGTAATCTATAGGATTTCTTAATGCAAAAGCAAAGAATGAAGGTATATAAGGTCCCACTCTTTGTTCAAGAAAGGACAGATACAATATATGTGATGATTTCTCTTTGTCAATATTTATCCATTTGGGTAACTTATATTTTTTTTCTTAAACAGTGGTTACATATATGAGAGAATAGAATGGGGTGGCGGGGTAGAAAGAAAGTAGAGTACATTGAATAAATGTTTTTTAGAGTCTACCTAGAAAATATAAATATTTCTCTTATTGTAAAGTGAAATGAAATCTTAAGTAATAGTACCTAAAAACTGAAAGTAACATCAAACAAGTGAACTTGCATAAAAATTGTACAAAGTGCAAAAAGAAAAAACATTCCAATTAATTTTAAGACATGGCAATTTATTTATATATTCTTAGTGGAACACACTCTTTTATAGGAACTAAACTAAGTGGAAAAATAAACTAAAAATTATTTCAGTAATTATACATTTGGTGATAGTACAGAATGAGAAATTGCATTCCCAGATTGTAGTTGGTGTGGAGTGGGATAAAGAAAATGATAAATTATGTTGATAAGAAAATAGAGGATTTATTTGTCTTACGAGAAAAGGCATAGAATTGTAAAATGAGTAAAATTGAATAAAATTCTATTGAATTAGATATATGACTATTAACTCATGATGTGTTTTACTAGATAAATAGATAATAGATGATATAGATCATGTATGTGTATATAGTCACTGAAAATATCTAGTAAAAATGACCACTCAGTAGCAAAAAACAATTATCACCCAGATTTTCATTGGTAAATACAATTTTTTGATCTAAAAGAAAAAAATCTTCTTAGAGAAATGTCAGATTCCTGGTCTGGATCAAGATGTATACAAAACTAGTTTGGAATATTCTGTCATACCAAAGAATAAGAAAGCCATTAAGGATTCCTAGTGGCTATCTAAAGGATCCATTGTAATGGGCTCCCACTGGGCCAGGTAGAACCATTTGAATACCAGTAAAATAATAAGGCCTGCAATCATATCACTGTGGTATCCAACCCCATCAGATCTCAGAAGCTAAGCAGAGTTGGGCCTGGTTAAGTACTTAAATGGGAGAAGATCTGGGAACACCAGGTGCTGTAGGCTTGGGAGAAGGACCTGGCAACCCACTCACAAAGAACAATCAGCCATTGAAAACCCTATGAATAGCAGAGAAACACTAACAAAACTGTTTCACCTGTTGTACCTAGGGTAGCTATGAGTCAGACACTGACTTGATGGCACCAAACAACAACAACAAACAACAACAAAATAATAAGATAATAAATACAATGTATTACAACACATTAAATACTTTTAAATTCATGGATTTATAATGATATGGGAGGAAAAACCTACCATATTAGTCCAAGTATAAAAGATGCTAGAGAACATTAAAACTGGAAAATAAAGGAGGAAATGGTTATTTATCTTGTTTTTCCCCTAGAAAGTATGCCTAAGGGTAATCAAAATTCGATAAAGACAAGTTTCTGTTGTAAAAGTCATCCAACTAACACAAAAGAAAGAATGATATCATTAGAATACACTGATTTTGCAATGCCTAGCAATTTAATGAATCAAGGCAATGATCATCTGTGGCTGCTAGTATCACTAAAGAGAGCAATCTGGCATTATGTGCCCCCTGATGGAGGTTCACAATGCTCTCTATGAAGTAGTCTTGCTTAGAGGGAAGGAGCGAGGAAGGGAGTGAGAGAGAGTAAAGAACTTGAAAAATTTTAATGGCAATATCTACAGCATCTCAAGCTTTAAAAAACATCTATGGGGACTCATATATACTTCACATATATATCAGTGAAAGGACAATATCTGGCACTTTCTTGGTCCTCAAAAAATTGAACAAATGAATGAAAAACTATTGAAAATATTTTGCATTTGGAAAGCTGGTTCTTGAAGATGCACTCTGAAAAAATAAGTAAGATATATTAATAGATTTGTATCCTAATGAATATCAAATATGAATGGCTACATATTCAGAGGAGAAAGACAAAAATGCACAATGTAATTTATGCACATAGTCTTTTTCTGAGACAAAGTGTATCTCCAATATAAAAGGAATAGTATGCTGTTAGCAATGACTATGACTCACTATTAAATTCTGCTTATAAGCTTCTCTCAAAAAATAATCATAATAAGAGATATTTCTAAAGGGACTTTTGTTCAGGTTAAGGTTTGAAACTCAGCATGGATTGCACAACCCCATGCAGGGAAGAATGAATGTGCTGAGGAGGTGACAAGCTTTTTGTCCACAGGAGAAGGAAAGAAATGTGTCATCCATATCCTTGCAAAAGCCTTCCTGCTGAGCAGGAGCTTTGCAATGATAACTCTCTTTGTCCACTCTGTTGGACTCATGGCTCTGATACACATAATACTGTTTCTGGCATAGTCTATGGCATTGATTATTCTGTGATGATTTTACAAATCATGTCTTGGGAATTTTCTAAGAAACTATCCAGAGGACAAATATACACAGCCACACACACACATGCACATGCGTGTGCACACACACACACATACACACACACATTTTACATGTAACAATCCATATTTTAAGCTAGCTTTGTGAGTTTAAAGCCAAAGCAAAATATAATTCTATGTGGATAAAACAGACATACTAAAGAAACAACTATGGTGAGCAGAACAAACATTGGTTTCAAATAAAATTTTTAATAAAGCATTAATTACCTAAAAATGTTTAACTGATGCTATTCATTGCATCATGGTTATGATTACTTTATCACTGACTCAAAAGCTTATAAAGAATGCAAAATATATTACCCCATTAATATTGCATCTAGCCCCGCAGGCGTAGTACTGTGGCATCCGATCTTGCCATTCTCAGAAGTTAAGCAGGGTCAGGCCTGGTTAGTACTTGGATAAGAGACCACTTGGGAATACAAGGTGATATAGGCTTGAGAGAAGGACCCAGCAATCCACTCCCAAAAATCAGTCAGCCATTGAAAACCCTTTGGATAGCAGAGAAGCCCTAACAGTAGTGTTTCTTCTGTTGTAAGATTGCTCTGAGTCGGGTATTGACTTGACCGCACCTAACAACAAAAACAAGAGTCTGATAACCTTTTAACATTGTACCCTCAATATCACAAGCAATACCTATCTGTGCAGTATGTCTAATTTGCTCTTATATGTGTGCATGTATGATAATGATTACAAAAGTATTTTAACACATTTTTTTCTTGAGAGTCAAAAGACATGCCTGCCATTACATGTTTGTTGTTTGTTGACCATTAAAGTATAAGGAAAATATAATCAGAGATTCTGCCTGGAAGTCTAATAGAATAATGATGATGAAGATAAAAGTAGATAATTTTCAAAGCTCAAATTCAGTAAATGCTACTACAGAGATAAAGACAAAGTAGCCTCCAGAATCATGTAAACATTTACACAGGTGGTGACATTCGAACTGAATTCTTAAAGATGGGGAAAGTCTAGCACAATGTCTCCTATATGTTTCCAAATATTTGTTATATTTCTGTAAGAGTTAGTACTGCAGCTCATTAGTTCTTATTTTCCAATGCTGCTATAAATTAGGACCTAAAAAATACTTTTGTGCTCATTTGAGAATGGAGAAATTCTAAATTATAGAATCACATAAGCAAAAGACACAAAATAAAGCAGAACAAACTCTAGATATTATGAACACATTTTTAAAATCTTCCAAATGTCACTAATTATAACTTGAAGATATGTATCACCACTTCAAGAAACCTTTAAATTTAAGGTTAAATACAACCTTATTAGTTCATGTAATAAATAACCTTGATAATCAGTGCATTTTTGCTTATTAATTATGGCTAATTTATTTAGATAATGATTAAGTTCATTTCTTATTTGATTCTTTATAGAAATACAAAAAGAAACTCAAGCCACACTGTAGATGATAATTCATATAAGGATGATAACATTAAATTTTAAAATAAATGTCATGGGAATCAAGGAAGGAAACAATTTCAAGAATACAAAAAAATACATAAGATTTGTTTTTCCTGTTAAGTACCTTAATTTCTAAGTAGATCTCCTATTCTCCTGATATAGTAGAAATGGCTGTTTTTGTCATTAAAAATATGGACACCTTCAAATAAGTAAAAACTTAATCATATTCAGTTTAAGATCTCTTCAATTTGATGTCTCCTCTTCTCTCTTCCCTTCCAAAATTGTGTTACCAAACAAACAGAAGAAAAACAGATTAAAAATAGAAATTTTGCTCACAGTCTAATACCCAGAGAGAGTAGCTCCTTAAAAAAGAGTACTCTAAAGCACTTAAAGAGCAGGGGTCCTGAAACTAACAATGAATACTTTGCAAAATTTGGAAGTGTTTGAGACATTTTCCCCAATTACTACCACCATATGATACTCAGTTATTCACAGTGTGAAATAAGATTGAAAGGTTTTGATTATTCCAGGGGGCCAGGGAGACATCATATGGCAAAGAAGGCTGTAACTGAGCAGGAGCTGTTGCACCCAAACTCCCCTAAGGTGACTGTGAGCAGACATTGCAAGCATGACTGCAAGTTATCATGGGGAGGGGCAGAGGGCTCTGAGACATTAGATCTACTTTTATTGCTCACTGGCTGGATGACCCAGCTCCTCTTTGTTCTAAGGTTCCTCTGTGCATTTAACACAGCCAATAAGCCTTCAATTCTTCTGCTGCCTCAGTCTATCTTCAGTAGAATTCAAATCCTGTTTTCAACTATGGACTTAGAAGTACAAAATGATCCCTGAAAGAAGTTACTATAACTAAGTGTCACACACATAACCACAGGCAACAAACCCCAAGAAGAATCAAAGTCAGAAATACCTACCAATTTTACAGTGCATTTGTGAGAGACCTGGTGATTAGATTAAATGACTTTGAAAGGGTGAAATTCAATGAAAGTCCTCATTATTTCTATTATTGATAGAGCTAGTAAGGGTCATGTCCATTATGCAAGCACAGACGAGACAGAGAATGAAAAAAAAAAAATAGAGACTCCCATTAGGCTTAGAGTTTTGTTCACAGTTAAAACTTCAGATATACCTTCTTGTTTAATATTAAAATATTGGGTAATTTAAACAAATTTTTTTCTGTTTGCTATATATTCTTTCAAATAAACACATATAATATATATACATATATATACATATATATATACTAAAAATATTTTCTAATCATTACAATATTTATTTCCTTAGCTTTTTAGTCATTTCTTATTGTATTTGAAGCTTTTCATGATACTTCTTTCCAATCTACACCCTGGAATAAACTGACCATAACAACTTCATACAAGGAAATATTTTTAATATCTAATAACAGAATTTATTCAATTGGGCCTAAAATGAACATGCCTGCAGCTGTACCACCCTGGCATCAGATCCTGTCAGATCTCAGAAGCTAAGCAGTTTTGCTAGGTTGCTAGGTGCCATCCAGTCAGTATCCGACTTATAGTGACCCTCATAGGGTTTTCAATGGCTGACTGTTTCGGGATTGCCTTGGGAGTGGATTGCCAGGCGCTTCTCCCATTTTTGCGGTGCTGTGAATCGAACTTGGGACCTCAGAGACTGCAGCACAGCGCTCTACCAACTGAGATAAATCCCAGCCCCCAAGCAGGGTAGGGCCTGGTAATTATAGGATGAAAGACCACCCAAGAACACCAGCTGATGTGGGTTTTGTGGAAAGGTCTTGGCAGCCCACTCCCAAAAACAACCAGCCATTGAAAACTCTATAAATAGCAGAGACGCACTGATACAGTGCCAGGCATGGCAGAGTGTTGGGGAGTGTTTCGTCTATTGATCCAGTAGCCATGGACGACACCTGACTCAACCGCACCTAACAACAAAGACAAAATGAACCTGCTTCTCAATGCACTGTATTTAGAAAACAAGGACATAGTTATTTTCATAGTATGTATACATCAATTTCTATTACATTTTTTGATTAATCAACTAAATACAACAGTGATCATCAAGCTTTAGCATACATGAGAATTACCTGGAGTGTTTGTTAAAGCTCATAATCCCAGGCCTTATTTCAGAGAAAGCAGATCTGTTGCAAGGTCTCATAATACTTTTTTTTTTTCCATTGTGGGAATTGAACCCAGGGCCTCCCACTTGCATGTATTGCAAGTGCTGGACCACTGAGCAGCACTCTCAGCCCTTTTTTTTTTTTTTTTTTTTACTTTGTTGAGACAGGGTATTGCTAAATTACACAGACTGCCTCAGGTCTCGAACTTGAGATCCTCCTACCTCCGCCTCCTGAGCCGCTGGGATTACAGGTGTGTGCCACCACAACCAACTATAATACTCATTTCTAACACAACCCAGGTGATACTGATTATATTGAGCCAGGGACCATACATTTGAGACATGCTTGAATCAAAACACAGGAAGGATATTGGTTTAAATTTTGATACACTAATAATTAAATGTAGAGAATCTTAATAATCACTGATGTAAAATGTGGTATAGAACCTTATGTGAACCAAGGGTAGCCTGGATAGAGCTAAAGTTAACAAAACCTTTAACATGAATAAATAGATCTTGTTATAGAACTGATTCAGAGGTTTCCCACCTACAATTTGATGGCATAAAATAAGCAAATCTCACTACTGCATCCAGTGTCAGAAGACACTCTATAGGTGGCATGGCAAATGGCAAATTTAAACATATATACTAGTTTTCATATAGGTTATATGAGATCATAAAAGCTATGTACACTAGACAATATGTTAAGTTTTACATTCTATAATGTGAGAATGGTACCTATTACCTTGGAGATTATAGCATCCTCTCTTGACAGCTTTATCACAATTCCAGAATACAGCTAGGCACTGTGGTACATGCCTATAATTCCAATAACTCAGGAGGCTGAGGCACAAGCATCACAAGTTCAAGGCCAAAGGCAACCTGTATGACTTAGCGAGATTTTGTCCAAAATAAAAAACAAAAAGGGGCTTGGTAGAGTACACATGAAGCTCTGTGTTCAACCCCAAATACTGGTGATTGTTGTTGAGACAGTGTCCAACTTTTAGTGTCTCTATGTACAATAGGCGAAAGAGTATTGTCAGTGTTTCTCTGCTAGTTATAGGGTTTTCAATGACTGATTGTTTGTTTATTGGGAGTGGGTTACTGGGTCTTTCTCCCAAGGTTGGTGTTTCCACCAAGTACCAACCATCCAAGTACCAACCAGGTCCAACCCTGCTTAGCTTCTGAGTTCTGATAGGATCAAATGCCACAGTTGTAGGACTGCAGGCCATTATCACTGTAGTTTGGTCATATTGGCCTTTTTGTTATTCCTGAAATGCTTGGAACATTCTTTCTTCAGATATTCTGTGAGTGATTTCCTCACCTGCTTCAAGTCTCTATGCAAAGAACATCTCAGTGTAGTCCCTAGATGTCCTCTTGGACATATATCTGTATATGCTTTATTCCAATCTACACCCTTTCAAGATTTGAGATCGCTCTCACTCAAACTGTGTAGCTCTCTAAAACTCTTGAAATGATGTAGATTAGAATCTGCAATATATAGTCTGGTCTCCCATCCACGTCCATCTTCGTCTTTATTTTTTTAACATAGAACTTTCTATAGTCTAATGTGCTAAATATTTTACCTAATTGCATTCATTTTCTTCTCTATCAACTATAATATTAGCTTCTTCAGCACAAGGATATGAGTCTTTTATGTCCACTGTTGAATTTTAGACTTCTAAAATGGTACAGACATTCAATAAAAACCCTCAATTCCATGTCAAATAAATGACTCTGTAAATTCATTAATTTATTTGCCTATATACTTGATTTAACTTTTGTTCATCTATAATCAACAACTCTTGTTATTTGAATTCAATTGTATTATATGCTTTATGTAATACTTTTTAAAAAGATATATAAGAATTAGGTTTATGGTTTAGGAGTCAGAAATTATTGTTTAACAAAATATTTGTGAATCAATTTGTTCTTATGCTTCACCAATTCCCATGAGAAATGACATCTTAGCATTTTGTACACTCTGAGAATATGTAAATAATTTTATACATCCTATATTTCTCTATCAAGTTTCACAGGATATTCTCCAATTTATAACAAAGAAATACGGACAATTGGTACATGGGCTTCATAACATAACTTTCATGCATTATATCCCTTTTCATTATGTTTTCCTTCTATTCTTATCTTCTCAAAATAAAGATTCTTAATCTCCTCAGTTGATCCTAATCTAATGGACCTTCAAGGAACTTTAGATAGGCATAGCTTCTTTTTTTACCAGAATTTCACAGATATAAGGTTATCAAGTATGCAAAAAAATACAATAATGACCATCCCCCCCCATCTGCCATTGAATTCTATTGGTCCCATTTTGTGTAAATGTGTTTTGCTGGAAAACAAAATATAGTCCCTAGTCTCAATAATTGTACAATCTTGTGTGAGAGAGATAACTGCAGAATAGAGGAGTTCTTAGCATTGGATTTTGATTATTTTACCTTCAAATATTTGGCAAACACAAAATTCTGTATGCTTATTGACTTCCAGGAATATAAATAGAAAACAAAGCAGCATTGTTTATTACTTTATTACAATGACATAATTGTTACAAATTAATAATTGAATACTGAGAAAATTATTAAGCCTGTAAATACAACAGGCAAAAATTTAAACCTGTAAGTAAGAAAAGGCAATTTAGCCAAAAAGGTTTAGGCTCCGTTGTTGTTACGTGCCTTCAAGTCAGGTCCAACTCACAGCAACCCTATTTACAACACAAAAAAGCACATTACAACACTGTGCCATGCACGTTATCTTTATTATGTTTACTCCCATTGTTGTACCCACTGTGTCAATCCATCCACTAGAGTCTTCCTTTTTTTGTTGACCCACCTCTCTCCCAAACAGGTTATTCTTCAGTGATGTGTCCCTTCTGACAACATGTCCAAAATACAAAAGACACAGTCTAGCCATCCTTGCTTCAAAGGACCACTCTGCTTACACTTCCTCTAGAATGGATCTATAAGTTCTTTTGGCAGTCTATTATATATTCAATATTAACCTCCATCACCATAATGCAAAAGTATCAATTCTACTCTCTCCCTTATTTAATGTCCAGCTTGCACAAGCATGTTATGTTATTGGAAATAGCATGGCATGAGTCAGGCTCACCTTCTTCTTCAGTGTGATAGCTTAAATTTTCAACACTTTAATGAGGTTCTTTTTGCAACAGCTTTAACTAATGCAATGTGTGTTTTTATTTCTTGATTGTTGCTTCCATGGGTGCTGACTTTAGAACCAAGTAAAGCAAAATCTTGCACAATACAAATATTTTCCCCACTTATGAAATTGTTTATTGATGAGTTGTAAGGATTTTTGTTTCCTTGGTGGTGAGGCACAATCCATACTGAGGCTCTGTTCTTTGATCATCATCAGTAAATGTTTCAAATCCTCTTCACTTTCAGAAAACAAAGTTATGTCATCTGCATAATGCAGGTTGTTAATGAATCTTCCTCCAATTCTGATGCCCATGTTCTCCTTTATGAAGTCCAGCTTCTCAGATTATTGGCTCAGCATAATGTTTGAAGAGGTATGATGAAAGGATACAGCCCTTCCACACAACTTTCCTAACTTTAAACCAAGCAGAGTTTCTTTATTCTGTTGATATAACTATCTCCTGGCCCATGTACAGATTTCTCATGAATAAAATTACGTGCTCTGGTACTTCCATTCTTTTAATGTTATCCATAATTTCTTGTGATCCACACAGTCAAATACCTTTGGATAGTCAATAAAGCATAGATAGACATCTTTCTTGTATTTTCTGCTTTTGGCTACTATCTGTCTGACATCAGCAATGATGTCCCTGGTCCCACACCCTGTTCTGAATCCAGCTTGATTTTCTGGCAGTTACCTGTCTATATCCTGTTGCAGTCACTTTGAATGAACTTTACCTAAATTTTAATTGTTTGTGATATGAATCATATCCTTTGATAATTTGCACATTCTATTGGACCCTGTTTTGTGAAAATAGGCACAAATATGGCTTTCTTCCAGTCAGTTTGCCAGGTTACAGTTTTCCAAATCTCTTGGCATACACAAGTGAGTACCTCCAGTGCTGCATCTGTTTGTGGGACCATTTCTATTGGTATTTCATCAATTCCTGGACCCTTGTGTTTCTCCTATGCCATCAAGGCAGCTTCCACTTCTTTCTTCAGTACCATTGGTTCCTGTATACAATCTCTTGAAATAGTTGATTACCTACTAATTCTTTTTGGTAAAAATGACTCTGTGTATTTCTTCCATCTTCTTTTGATGTTTCCTGTGTCATTTAATATTTTCCATGTACAATTCTTCTCTATTACCACTCAAGGTTTGGATTTTTTCTCCAATTCCTTAAGCTTGAGAAAAGCAGTGCATTCTTCCTTTTTGGTTTTCTTTCTCTAGTTCTTTGCACATGTCATCATAATATTTGATTTTATCTTCTCCAGCCTTTGAAATTTTGTGTTTAGTTCTTTAACTTTGTCATGTTTTGTTTTTACATTAGCTGCTCAAGGAACAAAGACAAGTTTCAGAGTCTCTTTTGGCATTTAATTTGGTCTTTTCCTGTTTTTCCTGTCTTTTTAAATAACCTTTTGCTTTTAGCATAAATGATGTCTTTGATGTCATGCCACAACTCATCTAGTCTTGAGCTATTTGTGTCTACCACATCAAATCTGTTCTTGAGGTGGTCTCTGAACTCAGTTGAGATATACTGAAGGTCATACCTTGGCTCTGGTACAGTTATCCTCATTTTCTTCAGTTTCAATTTGAACCTGCATATGAGCAGTTGATGTTTTGATCAAAAATCAGCACCTGTTTTTTTTTTTAACTTTTGATATTGAGGTTTTCCAACTCTGTTTCCACAAATGGAGTCAATTTTGTTCCATCTGGTAAATTCCATGTGTGTAGTCACCATGTAGGCATCTTCCAATTAGATATGAGTAAAATATATACATAAGAATTAATTCCCTCTTGGTGATGTAGTATTTTTCCAGGTTATTTGTTCACAAGACTTACATGAAATTTAAAAGCTTCTGCACAGCAAAAGAAACAATCAGCAGAGTCAAGGAAACCTGCACAGAATGGGAAAAAATCTTTGCATTTTATACATCAGACAAAGGTCTAATTACTAGAATTTATAAAGAACTCAAGAAAAAAACTCCCAAAGAAACAAATAACCCAATTCACAAATGGGTAAAGGAACTGAGTAGATAGTTCTCAAATGAAGAGGTCCGTAAAGCCATGAAACACATGGAAAAATGCTCAATATCCCTAGCCATTAGGGAAATGCAAATGAAAACAATTCTGAGATTTCACCTTACACCAGTAAGAATGGCCAAGATCAATAAAACAAATAACAACAAATGCTGGCGAGGTTGCAGTGAAAAGGAAACAGTCTTACATTGTTGGTGGAGTTGTAATTGGTCCAACCACTGCGGCAATCAATATGGAGGCATCTTAAAAAACTGAAAATAGATCTACCATATGACACAGCTATAACACTATTGGGAATTTACCCAAAGGGAGGTGGGTCATCATACCACAGAGACACCTGCACCTTCATGTTCAATGTGGCACTTTGCACAATAGGAAGGATATGAAATCAACCAAAGTGCCCTTCAACAGAAGAATGGATAAAAAACCTATGGTATATATACACAATGGAATACTACTCAGCAATTAAGAAAAATGAAATAAGGACATTCGCAGCAAAATGGATGGAATTAGAGAAAATTATTTTAAGTGAACAAACACAAGCTCAGAAAGAGAAACACCACATGTTCTCACTCATGTGTGGGAGCTGAATCAAAATTATAAGAAGGAAAAATCCTATTCCAAGGTTGGATCAAAATAAAAGGAAAAAAAAGCTAACAATGGTGTTAATATAAATGGTTGAGAAAATGCATGCAATTGTTCTGTTAAGATAAAAACAAAGTTCACTGCAGTAAAAGTTTCTATCTTAGACAGAACTGGAACCCAAGGACATAGAGAAAAATATTACCAAGTAAATGATAGAGAAGTCTTTGATAGGGAGGGTGGGATGAGGGGAAGCCTACAAGAGGGTAAGGGGGAACCTATATGAATAATGTATATCAAAATGCATATATAGAAATGTCACAATGAAAAGCATGTCAGAATGAATCACATTAAGGTGTACATTAAAAATTTCCAATAAAAAAAAGACTCCCATAGCAGCTGAATAATAGGAGAAAACTGAGATTTTTTTCAAGGGATAAAGAACATCCTCCTTGTTCAGATGATGTTTTGAGCCAACCATTCATCTTGGATCTCTTTTTGAAGAAACCTCCACTCAGGCACTTAAAAACATTTAAACAGAACTGAGGGAACTCAGTATATAAGCATCAACTTTATGTTATACAAAATATTGGCCACTTACATACATTAGATTATATAATTGTGACAATAATACTATAATATAGAAATCATACTTTTCTGTATTTTTACAATAGGAAGAGTCAAAATCTAGACAAGAAGCTGCATAACATGTCCAAATACATACTACTTATAAGAGAAACTGCAAGACTTTGATTTCAGAATATTTTATATTTGTCTTTTTACAATACTTTCACTTTAAAATAAATTTCTTCATGAGTTGGAAAAACTATAAAGAGAATTACTTTTATTTGCACGTAGCTTACCCCAGTGATCATATCCTACTTACATAACTAGAGCTAATTGTTATGACATGGCATTAGGTCAGGTCTGACTCATAATGACCCTGTGTTCAACAGGAAGAAACAGTCTCGACACTGTGCCATGCCCAGAACTATGTCAGTACTTCTCTGCTATTCATAAGGTTTTTGATGGCTGATTGTCTTGGAATTTTTTCAGGAGTGGGCTGCTGGTTCCTTCTCTGATTTTTGTGGTGCTAGGGATCAAATCCAGGTCCTCAGAGAACACAGAGCAGCACTCTACCAACTGAGCTAAGCCCCAGCCCCCACATAATCAGAGTACATGGCAAAAGTCAGGAAATTGACATTGGTACAATCTCATTAACTCAAGTTCATATTCATTCAAATTTCAGATTCCAAAGGTTTTTGCACTCACTCTCTGTAGTTTTTCTCTTGCAAGATGATTTTCAATCTTTGCAAATGATTTCCTGCAGTGCATACTCAATGTCCATATACATGTGTGTTGTGTTGTTGTTGTTAGGTGCTGTCAAGTTGGTTTCTGACTCGTAGAGACCCTACGTGCACCAAGCGAAACACTGTTGTCAGTGCTTCTCTGCTATTCATAGGGTTTTCGATGGCTGGTTGTTTTTGGTGAGTGGGTTGCCATGTCCTTCTCCCATATACATGTATAGGTGAACTTAGATTGAACAGTGGTTTAAGCTCACAAAAGAGAAAAATACTATACACTTTCATTATGATATCCTCATTTAAAATGCTTTCCCCAAAACTGGTAGTGGTAAATTTGTTTTCTAATGTTTAAAATATCTATCTAAATTATAGTCATGTTGTTGCTGTTGTTAGGTGCTGTTGAGTTGAGTCCCACTCATAAAGACCCAATGCACAACAAAATGAAGCACTACTCAACACTTTCTGAACAGTGCTTCTCTGTTTTTCATAGGATTTTCAATGGCTGATTGTTTCAGATGTGGGCTTCTGGGTCCTTTTCCCAAGCCTATAGCACCTGGTTTTCCCAGGTGGTCTCCCATGCAAGTACCAATCAAGCTAGATCCTGCTTAGCTTCCAAGATCAGAGGAGATCAGACACTAAGGATGGTATAGCTGTAGACAATCATAGTCATAATAAAATTAAAATATGTGAAATAAAACTGTGCATGATGCTATTCACATGGGATATCTAGAATAGTCAAACTCATAGAAATAGAACATAGAATGTTGGCTACCAAGGATGGCTGGAGAAGTGGGGAGCTGCTATTCTGTATGTATAAAGTTTCACTTATGTCAGGTTGTGTTGGTAAATGCTTGTAATCCTATTAACTCAAGAAGTAGAGGCAGGAGAATTGCAAGTTCAAGGTTAAACGTAGCTTGCATAACTTAGTGAAACCGTCACTTTAAATAAAAAATGAAAAGGGGACAGGGGTGAAGCTCAATAGTACAGCTCTTACAAAATTTATGCAAGGCCCTGGGTTCAGCCCCCAGGTAGTGCGATAAATAAATAAATGAGTAAATAAAAGTAAAGATTCAGTTATATGAGATGAGTAAGTTTTAGAAATGTGATGTACAACATTGTGTCGACAGTTAACAATTCCATATTGTACTCTTAAGAATTTGTTAAGAAAGTAAGCCAGGTGTGGTGGTACACACTTGTAACCTCAGCACTCAAGAGACCAAGGCAGAAAGATTGTACGGAGCTACACCGTAAATCCTGTCTCAAAAAATAATAAAATAATAACAATAATTTGTTAAGAAAGTAAATCTCATGTTAAGTATTCTTGTCTCAATAAAAAATAGTTTACACATATACCTGAATTTCACATTATTTTTCACAACTTTAAAAGTTTTTTTAAAAAGGTATTTTGCATGAAAACACATCTAACATAAGGAGAAGGTGCAAACAAATGATCTGTCATTAATAAATATAACCCCAGAACTCCTATTATTTTTTCCATTTTGGATGCAATACACAATTAGTCTTTAATAATTATGTCAACTCTATGCAAAATAATTTCTCAAGAGGCAACAAAGAATAAATAGCAGACTCAAGGAAAATTTGAATTTCCTAAAGATGTCAATGCCTGCAGCTGTAGCCCTGTGGCATCTGATCCTGTCAGATCTCAGAAGCTAAGCAGGGCTGGGCCTGGTTAGTACCTGGATAGGAAACCGCCTGGGAATACCAGAAGCTGTAGGCTTGGGAGAAGGACCTGGCAACACCCTCCCAAAAATCAATCTGCCATTGAAAACCCTATGAACAGCACAGAAGCACTGACAATAGTGTTTCCCCTGTTGTACAGAGGGTCACTATGAGTTGGATACCGACTCGACGGCACCTAACAACAACAACAACAAAGATGTCAATGGATTATGCCTCAAGTGGACCATCTCAATGCCTTGCTTTATATCATTGCAAGTCCCATGGATTATTCTCTTAGGTCTTTGCAGCGCATTGCATAATAACTTTCATGCTAATTACCTAAAGAGGGCCACTAAATTAGCATTTTATTATTACAGTTAAAATATTCTTAGATCTAATGCTATAAAAATGTCTCATTATGTCACTCCTCTGGATTAAATTCTAGGGCTAATTTGAAAGGGTTGTCACAACAGTGGACATGCTAGGAACAGAAAATAGTCCTGATTTTTACTGGAGTGTCCCTAAGACCACACTGCCACTCTCCATTACAGACTGCTTTTCAGCTAATAAAGTGAAAGCCATTATTAAAATGGAACCTTGCTATAATCCTATGTGACAGGCAGAACCTCTATTATTATTCATAGCTTACAGATGAAGCAGTTAGGTTCAGAAGTATTAAAAGATTTGTCTCAGGTTACTGGCTTACTAAATGGCAGATGAAGATCAGAACCAAGTTTTATGCTCATATAAGAACATAATGAAGAGGGCTGATCGAAATGAATCATAAAATTTTCTTAGACCGTCAATAACTGTAATTAAACATCTGATGATATTTTAATAACAACATGATAAAACAACATGGCTGTAATAAAAACAATATGGTATATTGATTAGATTTGGGTCATATTTTGTGTGCATTTGTGTATGACATATGTGGTAACACCTTTGTTGCTTTATTTTCATTACAAAAGAAGACACATTGATTCAGGTGACTTTTTTGCTTATATGCCATTAAATAGGTTACTTATAGTAATTCTTTCCATGTCCATAATTAAATAACATTTGTTGTTGTTGTTGTTGTTGTTAGGTGCCGTCGAGTCGGTATCCGACTCATAGCGACCCTCACAGGGTTTTCAAACGCAGACTGTTTCAGGATTGCCTTGGGAGTGGATTGCCAGGTCCTTTTCCCATTTTTGCAGTGCTGGGAATTGAACTCGGGACCTCAGAGACTGCAGTGCAGCGCTCTACCAACCGAGGTAAATCCCAGCTCCAAATAACATTTAGTAGTTATTAGTTAGGAGAAAGACCTGGCAGCCCACTCCCAAAAACACAATCAGCCATTGAAAACATTATGAATGGTAGAGAAGCACTGACAATAGTGCCAGGCATGGCACAGTGTTGGGTGGTATTTTATCTGTTGTATATAGGGTCACTATGAGTTGGTCCTTACGCAATGGCACCTAACAACAACAAATAGTTATTAATATTATTATAGAAGCATTTCTTGGGCATGCAGTCTTTGCAAGGTGATTTCTAGGCCCTGTGTTTGAATACTGAGCAAAACAGGACCAATGATCTCCTGAAATTTGTATTGCAGTGGAATGAGGCAATGTGTACATAACAAGTCAATATCAGCATAAGTACCTGTTAGTAATAAGTATTAAGAAGGAAAAGAAAGAGAGTTTAGAAGATTAAAAAGTGATACGAGATTGGCCATTTTAGGTTAGGTTGGTCAGCAAAGGCCTCTCTGTTGACATTTAAGAAAAGGTCAGAATGATATGAGTGGGGGGCATGTTAATCCCTGGAGGAAGATCTCCCAAGCAGAACAAATAGCAAGTAAAAATAAATTAAATAATTAAATAAGTAAATAAATTCTGGGTTGGAAGTTAGTTTAATGTATTTGAGGAAGGACAAGAAAACCAATAAAACAGGACCAAACTGAGGGACTGGAAAAAATACAGAAAATGGAGTAAGAGAACCAGCTGAGAACCTTATGATGTACTTACTGTGGCATTATGAGCTTTAGGATTTTGCTCTTAAGTAGGATAAGAATCCATTAGAAGACTTTGATGTGGGGGATAGGTTATGATATGATTTAGATGTTTTAAAGGTTTAAAGGATCTCCCTCTACATATACTTGTGTTCAAATTTTCTCCTCCTATAAGGACACCAGTTAGATTAGGTTGGAGCATACTCAGATGACTGCATTTTACCCTAATGATCTCTATAAAGACTCTCTCTCTCTCCAAATAGAATCACACTCTGATGTACTAGTGGTTAAGACTTCTGTGTATGAATTTGAGGGTACCAAAACAATCAAAGCAAGAATGAGAACAGAGAGACAATATGGAAGACAAATGCATTACCCAAAACAAAAATCATGTTACTTGGACTAGATGTCATGAAATTCAATCTATGAGAGGTACTGTAGTGTCCACCAAGGTTGTCTCATCAAAATTTCCTAAAAACATTTTAGATTTGCTACCATCCTCCTCATGACTATAATTCACACAGCTAGAAATCCAGGAGCTAGAATTTAAATGTGGGTTATTTCTAAATTCAAAGGTCATATTGTGTCCTCTACAGTATGCTTCAAATAGCTTAGTTTTTATCCTCTTAGAGTTAGTTAATACTATGTGTATATAAGTAACTGTTTTAATTAGAAAGGCTTTGATCCCAGAATTAAGGAGAGATTAAATATCTTTTCTTAAAAAGATAATGTATATTTAGCTTGTTTTTGTACAGAGGTAGTAGAGAGTAACTAGACTTTGAATCAACAAGGTCTGTTATTTACTCTGTTATTTATTGGGTTCCTTGGGGAGTCTAAAGTTAAACTATCTTTACTTTGAAGGAATTTCCAATCATGTTGAGAATAAAGGTGATGTACACATAACAATATGGTATTTGCTGTGTACCAAATAAGTTATCTGACAAACAATGTTAAGGTCAGAAGGGGAAAATGGAAAATCACTTCATGGTTAAGAAAAGTAAAAATAGGTAAAGCTTAACTTCCAAGAATCTGTAAAAATCTAATTGATATATATCTAACAAGTTCAAGTTAGGAAAATAGACATTTTTTTTCTTCCAAGAAGGCAAAATTCTTCTCCTTTTTGAAGCCCTGTGTAAATCTTAATCTAAGAATTTTAGTTTCCCAGAGATTATTATTATATACTCAGAGACCATCATGTATTTTGGCCTTTCTAGAAATCTTCAAACATCTCTTTCACTTGTTTATTTAGCACCTGCATCAATTGGTAATTGGGAAGCTTCATTAAAACAGGGATGGATAATACCTGTTTTAATTCCCTTTAATATCCCTAGCAACACAGCAATCCATTCCCAAAGCAATCCTGAAATAATTACCCATTGAAACCCTTAAAAGTGTAGCTATGAGTTGGACCTGTCTTGAAAGTACCTAAAAATATTATGGGCAAGAAGTCAGTAGAGGAGTTTCAAAAATATAAAAAGTGGTAGCAATAGTAATTAGATGAGACATTTGTAGAAAATCACATGATTCAGAGATAAGTTTTTCAAGTCATTTCTCTTATAAAAATATGGGATGATGTGCCCATTGTTTCATGGATTTTTTGTTGCCAAATTGTTTAACCACAAATTATGAAAGATTCCCATATTAATAAAGGACTATCAATAACATCTTTTTAATGATTCTATATTTTGTGACTGTGTCATAATTCATTCAACAACTTCCATATTGTTGAACCTTTAGATGATTTCTTATTGTTTCCTTTTACCAAAAAAAAAAAAAAATACTGTAGTATACATTTTTTGCATGTATTTTTAAGATGTAAAATTCCTAGGTCAAAAGGTGTGAATAAAATTAAGGTCATTGGTAAATACTGTTAGAATTCTCTCCAGAGAAGCTACAGAAAGCAACTTTTCATTTTAGGAAAGAATAGCTGCTTTATATACAATTCTATGACTTCCTGAACTTTTTTGTATGCAAGATTTCTTTTGGCTGTTTATTTGGCTTTTTGGAATATTTTTTGGTTTTTGTTTTTGATAAGTAGGTTGCAGAATTACTTAGTATTCAGTGTTTGTGGATATTTGAAGAATAATTTCTCTCTTTGGGATCATTTCACTAGCATCTACAAACAAATACCAGCATGTTCTTTCTCTAAAGGAAAATATAAAGCATAGAAAAATTAAATGCTGCTCAAATTCTGAAACTATGAAAATATAACAATGGAGAAAGCAAATACAAAGTTTTTAGCTACTCAATGACTTTAGCAGCTGGTGGATCTTACCATGCCTATTTTTGCATAGAATGAAAAAGACACAGCAGGCTCCTTTGGAACATCAAACTGAGAAAATTGACTACGGTTTTAACAGCCCTAAAAGAATTTTTGGCAGAATGAATAAGTATGCATAATTGAGAAAAATACCCTAATCTGTAGGGGAAAAAAGATATAAAAAGAGGCTAAACAAGAATTTTGCTGCCTGTTCTTTTCACAATAATCTTCCACCTGTCCCTGACTACAATATTTAAGGAACCAAAGTTTAAAGCATAAAAACTATGTAGGGGATGGGGAGTTTAGAATAGAGGCAATGTAAGGGCTACATAAATTGCAAAAGATTTAGAGCTGAGCCCCAAGAAGACTTGAATGACATGCAATCATGGACTGGCTGTGAAGTCAGGAAGCCTGGCCAGGCCATCTCAACTCAGCTACTTATGAATTCTGTGATCATGGGAAAACAGTGTATCTCCTTTTTTTGTTCCGTATTTTTAAATGGGGATAGCAACAGAGCCTTGTTTACTTGGTGCTTGGCTCATATTATTTATTAAATAATAGTTGTTATTTTATTATATAACTAGACCGTGAACTTGGGTAAATCACTTTCCCTTATGACTCAATTTCAATAATAAAATGAATTAGATAATATAAGCATGTGATGTCACTACTAAATTTGAAAGTCTGTGATTTCATCAGCACAAGAGCAACAACAAACTCACCCAATGCTATCATTCTACCATCAGAGTGGGATGGTGAATGATTAAAAGCCAGAAAAGTGAATATGGAAATGAAGCATTGAAATGAAATGGGAGAGAAAAGGAAAGCAGAGAAGTGAAAGAAAAAGCCACTTTTATACTAAGTGCAGTGGAGCATGCCTATAATCCCAGCAATTTGGATGGTGAGGCAGAAAGATCACGAGTTCAAGGCCAGATGCAACCTTGAACGATTTAAAGAGACCTTGTCTCAAAATAAAACAAAAAAAGGGGGCTGTGGGTACAGCTCAGTGGTAAAGTCCTTCTCTAACATTCGTAACTCCTGGGTTTAAACTCCCTGTACTGGGGGGCGGGGGAAAGAATATAGAATTTAACATGCTAAGAGTAGTTGTAGCCTTTTATTTGTTGTTTGTTCCATATAGGGCAAATTGCTTCCAGATGATTTCTGCTCATATGGAATCCAAACTTGCTGCACCACAGGTTTCTTTTTCACTATTTCTCAGAAATCCTTAAACTTTTTGATCATCTGATATCACTAACTTAAAAACTCCAAAATAAGACAGAGGCAGCCTACATAACTTGGCAAGACCCTGCGTGGAAATAAAAAAAACAAAGCTTTGCTGGGGGTGCAGCCCAGTGTTAGAGCATTCACAAAGTACACATACAGCCTGGGTTCAACCCACAAGTACTGCAAAATAAAAATAAAAACAGTTACCTTCACAGAAAGAGTCTGTAAATCTGCTGTTATCATACTATATTAAAATTATGATTTTTTTTGTATGGGCTTTAAAGTTGCTATAAAATAGGTATATGTCCATATCAAGAATAGTGTCCTCTTTTCTACCCATATAACAGATTTTCATGGATGCTTTCTATTTTCTCATGGCTCTTCTCTTAAGTATAGAAATCCATAGTTGGGTGCAATAGTTTTATCTGGCCTAAGCACAAAGTTGCTTATGATTCACTTAAAATAGAGAAATGCATCCATGTTGCAAGCTTTTAGCCAGGGTATAATTTCAGCTACAAATCAGGGCTTTTTAAACATGAGCTTGAGTTTCAGGATACCATAAAATAGACATGTAGTCATTTTCTTGGAACAGTATTCATAGCATTGAAAACATTCCCTAAGTTAGATTTATTGCAAAAAAAAAAAAAAAAAAAAATTAAGAATCACTGCCAAACTAGATTATATCTTGCAGATATTGCTGTAGCTTTTACTGAAATACCAGGGACTGTCCAGTGCCTATCATAGTATACACTTTGAATTAATAACATAGAACTAATAAATAAATTAAATGAATGAGTAAGTAACTTTATTTGACAATAAAGTCTTCATTGATAAAATAAATTCCTGGGTCACTATACTCTAATTAGGTTCCTTATTTTTCTCCAGAGCATTCATAGTCATAATAGATATGTTATATTCTCTTACTACTAGAATGTAAACTCAATGAAAGCAGGGACATTATTGTGTTTATTTTGAATTTTTTGTTTACTGCTCAATTTCCAGTGCACACAGAAAACAAATATTCGTTGTATGGCTTTTTAAGCAAATTATCCACTTTCTCCTTGATTTCTTCTCCAAATTAATGGTATCACTGAAAAGTTGAAATCTTTTAATATCATTTTCCTTTGAATCCCCACTTTTAATATCAATCCACTGCAAACTTAGTGTATATGCTGTCTGTCTGGACCAATATGGAAATCCTAAAACAGAAGCATGAAAGGATCCATCATGAAGTGTTCAGTTCGAGATTGATATATGCAATAAGTTACTTGCTATTTAAAATGCATAATCTCTTTTGTTTAAACTAATGAGATACTGGTTTCCACTAATTTCCTTTGTACTACAGATTCTGGACACTGACTTAAGAATCATGATATAAAAGGAAGCACTTCACTTGTGGGGGAAAAAGGTGGGAGGGATGGCTCATTTTACATGGGGGGGCACTCTGGTGATCTTCCGTCCTGTAAATCTATTTTTTCCTAATTTCAGCTCTGAAAATAGTTTATAAAGCTGATATTACATCTTTATTTTAAAGATAGAAGTCTTATGTTTGAATTTCTGCTTTTGCCAATAACCAATTGTAATTTTGACAATCACTCTAAGCTTGTTTCCTTATGAATAAAATGGACAGCATAATCCCCCAATGCCTGACAGGTAATGAAAATATAATAAGATCATTTATGTGAAATTATTTATGATTCCCAGATTATTTGCTATTATTTCCTACTATGTCATGTCTACTCAAGTGTGACCAATGAACATTTCATCATTAAATTTGACTGCAACTAAAATCTCCATATTTACGATATCAAAACTTTAATTTACATGTGATTACCTATCATTTTGCATTACTGGGAATACAGACTACTGAAGAATTTAGAGGAATCTATAGTATTCAATTTATTTCTCATCCCCTAAAATCAATTTATTGGACATTTAATCAAATGGATATTGAATATTCCTCTGTAATGGATGCTTTACTATATATTTTACTTGCCTAGTACCTTATTTTTTAAAACTAACCTTTGAAGCATATTCTAATATCTTAATATGAGGGGTGAGAAAACCAAAATCAAGTACATTAACCTGCTCAAAATTACATAGTTATGTCAAAGTTGAGATTTAAATCTCTATTTCCCAGAAATAAATGCCGAGATTTTAACCATGAGCATCTTCTGCCCTTATTGTTGTTGTTAGGTGCTGTAGAGTCAGTATCTGATTCATAGCGACTCTCATAGAGTTTGCAATGGCTGACTGTCTCGGGATTGCCTTGGGAGTGGATTGCCAGGCCCTTCTCCCATTTTTGTGGTGCTGGGAATTGAACTCGGGACCTCAGAGACTGCAGCTCAGCGCTCTACCAACTGAGCTAAATCCCGCTAGTTAATATTTGGAGCTCTTGTTTCTTGAATTCAAGCACCTTCCTTCCATTCAGGCAATGTAGATCTGACTTGGTCTCTCCTCCTTTGTTCTAGACTTCCCCCAAGAGCCCAGTGTAAAATCTCAATGTCTGGTGCAGGTTTTCCTATGGCATGGTAATGACTTCTTTCATGATAAATCTCTTCTTTTTTCTCCAAGTACAACATGAGATGGACCTTCCCCAATCGATAGTTATTAGTCATGTCATGTTACCAAACAAAATACCGTAGATTGAATGGTTTAAACCCACAGTCATTTTCTCACAGTTCTGGAGGAGGGAGTTTCCAGATCAGGATTCCAGCATGGTCAGTTAGTGATTAGGGATCTCTTCCTGAACTGCAGATGGTTGCCTTATCCTATGTCCTCAAAGAGTGGAAAGAGAGTGAGCTCTTTGGTGAGTCTTCTTTTAAGGATGCTAATCCTATCAGGTGGGCTTGGATTTAGCTCAGTGGGTAGAGCGCTGCGCTGCCATCTCTGAGGCCCCGAGTTCAATTCCCAGCACCGCAAAAATGGGAGAAAGACCTGGCAATCCACTCCCAAGGCAATCCCGAAGTACTCAGCCATTGAAAACCCTATGAGGGTCGCTATGAGTCAGATACCGACTCTACGGCACCCAACAACAACAACAACAATCCTATCAGATCATAGCCCCATCTGTATGACCTCATTTAACTCTAATTACCTTGTTAAGGCAAACACATCTCCAAATACAGTAGCACGGGGAGTTAGAACTTAAAGATATGAAATTGGGTAGGGCACAGTGGCGCATGCCTGTAATCCCAGTGGCTTAGGAGGCAGAAGCAGGAGGATCACAAGTTCGAGACCAGAGGCAGTCTGCTTAATTTGGCGAGACTCTGTCTCAAAAAAAAAAAAAAAAATGGGCTGGGGGTACAGTTCAGTGGTCCAGCACTTGGAAATAAAACACTTCCGGAGACTGTGCCATGCCTGGCACTATTATCAGTGCTTCTCTGCTTCTCACAGTGTATAGTGTGCCTAAGAGTCAGACCCAACCCCATGGCACCTAACAACAACATTCCCCTACAAAATAGAACCATAACATCTACAAGTCTTACTTCCTTAACTTATTTCAAATTATTTTTCTTTTCAATATATTACCAATGCCAATATACTAGTCTATACCTACTTTTATTAAAGACCTTCAGGCCCTCATTTTCCTCTAGCACTAATAGCCAAATCACAGAAAGATCCTCTTTAAAATGAAAATCTGAGATTTCTTTTAAAGTATTGAACTGAGACTCCAGCAATTATAATTTTATTTTCTCCCTAAACTCATATCAAGAACAATAAAACATAGTAGGGGAAATATTTCATGAAATAATGAATAACAAATATGAAAAGTAATTGCCAAAGATAGTAACATTTTTAAAATTTAAAGTTACAAGCCTGGAGCTTGTATGTATCTCTAGACAAAGTTGTCAGGGAAACGATTTTTCTAAAGTATGTGAGACCATCCAGGAGAGCCTTGTCCCAATTTAGTTTATGTGAATTTGGAATTAATGAGACACAATGGAGAGGCTACTGATAAAATTCACTTTTGAAAAAAAGACATAAGTAAAACAATAGCTGTTAGAATAATTTCTATTTGAAGGCAGGCCACAGAAAAAAGCTAGAGACATCCCTATAATTACCAAGTGTCAGAAAACAAAAGGAAGACCAGACAAATGGGATGACATTAAATTAAAATCCTTCTGTATAGCAAAGGAAACAATTAAGAGAATAAAGAGACAACATATGGAAAAGTAGAAAATATTTGCAAACTATACATCTGACAAGGGATTGATATCTAGCACATACGAGGAACTCTAAAAATTCAACAACAAAAAAGAATAAAAGGCCAAAAAAATCATAGATATAAATATATATTTCTCAAAAGAAGACATACAAATGGCCAACAGATATAATAAGAAATGTTCAACATCACTAATCACCAGAGAAATGCAGAATAAAGCAAAGAGATATCATCTCATTCCACTAAGAATGCCTATTATCAAAGACTAACATAGTGCTGACAAAGATATAGAGAAAAAGAACACTTGCACACTGTTGATAGAAATGTAAATTAGCACAGCCATCATGGAAAACAGCTTAAATATTTCTCAAAAAATTAAACATAGAAGTGTCATATGATGCAGCAATCCCACCACAGAGTATAAAATCACTGTGTCAAAGAGATATTTGTGCTCCCCTGTTCATTGCATCACTATTCACAACAACCAAGAATTGGAAGCAACCTGAGTGCCATCAAGTGATAAATGGGTGAACAAAACATGGTGCATTTACACAGTGGAATATGATTTACCCATAAAAATAATGAAATGTTATCATTTATGATATCATAGGTAGATGTGGAAATCATGATGAAAGTGAAGTAAGCCAGACATAGAAAGGCAAGAAATGTATGATATCACTTTCATGTGGAATCTAAAAATGCTGATCTAATAGAAGTTGAGAGTAGATTCATGGTTACCACAGGATTAGAAGAGTAGGGAGAAGGAAGGAATGAGAAAGGATCAACCAATGGGCACCAAGTTGCTATTAGATAGGAGGAAAATTTCTCGTGTGCTATTGCACAGTAGGATGACTACAGAAAGCAATAATGCACTATAAATTTCAAAAAATTAGAAGAAAGGATTATGGAAGTTTTCACCAAAAACAAATGTTCAATGTTTGAGGAAAGAGACCTATTTAATATGATATAAACAGTGTAAAATGTACACATTTATCAAAATATTCCATGGTGCCCTATCAATATGAAAGAAAGAAAGAAATCAAAGAAGGAAAGAAAGAAAGAAAGAAAGAAAGAAAGAAAGAAAGAAAGAAAGAAAGAGAGAGAGAAAGAGAAAGAAAGGAAGAAAGACCCAGTATCAAACCATGGAATGTTACAAGTGTACTGTCATTATATTCACCAATGGATGGTCATTATCTTTTTCCTTCTATGAAGGTACAAAAGGTCCCATAAATTAAGCTCATGTACCACTTCTAGAAGCCTTTCTGGGCCAAGTTTAACAGTAAAGCATAGCGGAAAGCACTGAATTTGGAAAGTAACAATTATACCCACTTTTGCCAGTAGGCAATTTTTGTGTTACAAAAGGGGAAAATATTTAAGCCATAAGAATCTCTGCACCTGCCAATTTTTTGTCATCTGAAGAGACGACTGTATCAGGAAGGAGATAGAAAGAAAAAAGCAAAAACTATCAAGGTTAATTCTGAGTCACTGTCACTTTTCAACTTATAGGAAGCCAAATCAGGCCAAAAAGGGGAAAGAGTGTTGATGAGAAGTTTCCATAGACCACAGAAGGAAGCTCAATCTGCCTGTGATAACTGCCCACTCTCCAGGCATTCCCTGCATTATTTATAGAAGAATAAATTATCTGTTCCCAGAAGAACCACCTCAATTTAAATATAAGGAGTAAGTTAGAAATATCTATGCAAAATTACCATATTAAAAAGAAGAGAAAATACCACACAAGAAAAAAAGTATATATAACTAGTGAAAACTGGAACTAATCTTTCTTGAACTAAAACTAGATATGAAAGAAAACATGACATTTATAAAAATAAGAACTTAAGGTACAGCTATGAGAGGTCAGCAAAGAAATTGTGAAACAACAGATGGACATGAACAGTGAGATAGTTGTTTAGCAAGAAAAAAAGCAAGGGATTGGCTCCAAAAGAAAAGTAAGAAAAGAATTTATGGATATCATGGATTTATGCATGGCCTCTCCAATGTGATGCTCTCATTTCTAACATGGCAGGTATTACTAAAGACAATGAGAACACAAGCTGAAACTTCCTACTCTTTTCTAGGGCAGTCTTGGAAGTGCCACAATATAATTTCTATTACATTCTATTGATTAGGAGGAAGGTACTGAGGATTGCCAAATTCAAGTGGAGAGGCTGTACCCGGCAGGTTGGCAAGGTCTCTTTGTAGAAGAGCAGGTTGTTAAAAATATTATTTCATCTATCTTTGGAAAATATCATTTTCCTGAGAAAGATAAGTAGTTTTCTTTCTCATACATGGTATATATCCATCAAAACTTTATAAATTAAACAGAAAAGCAACCCTGAAAACAAATCATCTATTGGGAGACTAGGTAGAAAAGCTGCTCTCAACTGATTATTCCACTTTTCAGAACAGGTAGTAATAATTCAGTGAAAACTATTTAAAATTGGTAGTTTGAGTAGAGGAGGTGTATATATTTCATTTAAGATATAAATTCCACCACTGACAAGGCTTATTCTAGTTTTTAGGTGCCGTTGAGTTGTCTCCGATTCATAGTCACCCTCATAGGATCTTCAATGTCTGATTGTTTCTGGATTGCCTCACAAGTGGGCTGGCATGTCCTTCTCCTGTTTTTGCAGTGCTAGAGATCAAATCCAGGGCCTCGGAGGCTGCAGGGTGGCACTCTACCAACTGAGGTAAACAACCCCAGCCCCTTGACAAGGCTATAAATAATATACCCAGATGGTAAAGAAGAGAGAGAGAAAAGCTGGAAGCAAAGAAATGTACACATGATACCTTATGCTAGAATATGAAGCCAATAGATAATGTTTAAAATAACACATTAAGATTCAGGATTCTGCATACCGCAGGCCATTTGTAAGAAGTTTCAAGAAAATATAGAAATAAAGTACTTCCATCTGTAGATGTTTGAAATGGAATATAAGTGATAAATTTATGTTTCATGTATTTAATATAAATATTGATAATTTCACATATAAGAATATATAATACTTTTATACATATGTTGGGACTATTTGGGAGTGGGCTTTTTTTTCCCCTCGCCTTGGGAGTTGAACCCCAGGCTTCACACATGCTTTGCAAGTGCTTTACTATTGGGCTGCATCCTGGCATGGAACTCTCCATCCTCCTGCCTCAGCTTCTCAAGTCTCTGGAATTAGAGACGTGTGCCACTGTGCCTGGCTTATTTTGGAGTTTTAAAATTAACAATAAAATGAGAAAGTGTGGGAAAAAATGAATTATAGATGCAAGTAGTAACTTTTATGTCATATCATGAAGGAAAAACATTCACTTAATGAAGGAAAAAAATCTCCTAAACTGTCTCAAAACCACACTCAGGAGTATATTATATGCAAATGATATGAAAAAGTTTGAAATCTGAACAATGTCTTGATTGTCAAAGAAGGTTTAATTCTCATTGAATGCAAATAAATAGATTAAAGGCAAATTCATACTTCTTAACAGTATAGGCTGCAAAAATATGATATAAATCTTATACATCAAAAATGAAGGTGCCAGGCACAGTGGTGCATCCCTGTAATCCCAGAGACTCAGGAGGCAGAGGCAAGAGGATCATGAGTTTGAGGCCAGAGGCAACCTGTGTAACTTAGCAAGAACCTGTCTCAAGATAAAAGAAAAGAAAATGGATAATACACAGATTTAAATACTTAAATACCTAATTTTCAGATAAATAATAAAGGTAAATGAAGTAAACAATTCAAAACTTTATAAAAGTATGACTATTTCAGGGGAAAGCAAAATGAAACAATTGGTAAATCAGAAAAGAATAATTAACACATTTTAAAGTATAAATAAATAAAATGAAAACATGTTTTGATGGCTAAACCCAACAAAATAAAATTTAAATTAAACAGAATAAATGAACCTCAAAAAAACTAAAAAGTAAAGTTAAATGTGTACATTTAAAAAGTAATGAAAAATCAATACAAATCAATATAACAAATCTTATTAAAACTAGTTAACATTATACAATATATTTTAATAATAAAATGAAATTATTATTTTCTAGGCTAATATAAACTACCAAAGTTTGCCTCGTAATAAACAGAAATTCAAGTTTCTATTCCAGAAAACCTAGAAATTTGAAAACCAAGAATAATTGTCTTCTAAGCTCCAAGAACTGATAGTTACATAAATTCTCCCTGAACTTTCATTGAAAAGAAAACATCCCATATCTCCAAATTGTCCGGTCAATAAAGAGAAGTGTGTCTCACAGTCTTTTATGAGGCCAACAGAATACTGATTCTAATCTCACAAGTATTTCACATTAAAAAATAAATCAGACTAAATTCATGAAGAGAATTCAAATAAATAAGTTAAATTAACAAGAAATTTTTAAAATATTTTTTAAAAATAATAAATATAAGTAGAAAGAATCCAGTAACACAACAAATTGTGAAGTAAATAATTCAATATTAGTAATCCATTATAGAATCAATAAAATTAGTAAGTATGAAAAATTTACAGTCATATCTATAAGTGAATAATGAATTCAACAATAAGGGATTGACTGATTACATAAATTATGATAATGTCATGTGAAAAAATAACTGCTGTTTTTAGAAACATTAAGCTACAGCTAGATTTATTTCAAATTTTGCATCATTTACTGTTACATAGGCTGTGGAGAGGAAGCTTGTTGCAGAAGTGCATGATTAATATAGCTATATAAAACATAAATAAAATCTTCAATCTGAATAATTTCTACAGTAGATAAATAATCCCTAAGCATGGAAAATTAAACTATATAAAAATAAAACATTTCTGTATGGAATGGACTACTATTTAGTCAAATGACCCAACACAAAAACCATGGTAAATTTTGTAGTAAATAAGAAAATAGTTTTCTCAATACAAAATTCCCTAAGGCCTTGAGAAAAGGCCATAACAATTCACTTAACAATAAATAAGCAAAGTATATGAGTTCACAGAAAAAAAATCAAGAATGTATAATTCTGTGAAGAGATGCTCAACCTTCCTCAAACTAATGATATGGAAAAAACATCAGAACATCAGAGCTCAAAATCTTGACAGGATATAATTTAGTGAGAACGTAAAAACATTTAGCAGTAGCATTAACTGGTACAAACCCTTCAACAAGCAATTGAGAGAGAATATTCAAGTTAAGTAAACAAATACTACTAAAATTTTAATTATAATAATGGGCTTTATAGTGAAACCCATATATGCTTGTGGAAGGAGAGAATTATTTACCCTTTGCTGATGGCTCTATGGGAGAAGGATGTGGCAGTCCACTCTTGAAGCAATCCTGAAAGAATCAGCTGTTGAAAACCCTACAAAGGTGGTTATGAGTAGGATTTGACTCAACAGCACCTAACAACAACAACTGATGTTTCTAAGACTTGGTTCACCATTTCTGTTATTAATTGCTTCTGTCTCTCTTATCCAGCCCTGTCATGGTACTAATCTCTTTGTATCATATTGACCATTCCCTCAACATTTTTACTTATATTAATAATTAATTTATAATTTTCTTGAGGAATCATTTCTAAGTACTTATATATCCAGTGATATTTTTATGTCTGAAAACAATTCAATGTTTAACAAATTTTGGATAAATATTGAATAAGGACAAGGTAAGACATCTATAAAATATGTCACTAAGTCACTGGTTAGAAAACCATTTATGAATCACTCTTAGTATAAAAAATTTCTTATATTCTCACTTGTAGGCTTAATTTTAGACAGAAAGTGTAGGGAATTATCTGCATACCCCTGAGGTGGACCAGGAGGGTGCCGGGGCCAAGGCCCACTAGATTCTGGCTGAGGTCTGAGCACTCCCCAGATCCTACCCTGTTCCTGCCACCTCTGGTTTCACCTCCTTATTCTTACCCCTCCTATTAAGTGATTTAAGATGGCCCCAAACAGCCCAGCTCTGGGGTGGCCTATTTTCAGCCTGATTGGTTGCCAAGAGTTATCCAGTTGGTTATTAATGAAAGCTCAGTGATTGTCCAGCCTGCACCTAACTCCCCAATTGTAAGTGCACTTTTCCACGCCCTCATACAGAGAGCTGCTCCTTCTGGCACCAGCCACTATCTGATTCATTGCACCCTAGTCCACAGCCCCACCTAGAGTATATGTAAGTAGACCACCAATTACCTCCCATGTTTATTCCTTTCCTTCTTCCCTACCACCTTGACTCTTATTTTTACATCCTGCACCTGACTTTTCCGTTTTGATCATCTAGACCTTCAGTCAAGCAGCCAAGAAGCAAGACTCTAAGAGTCAAGAAAGAAGACCTCAAGCAAGCCAAGAAGAACTCTCAATCCCCCAGCTCTAGGGAGGAGGTGAGAGAAGAAAATGACCCGTGAGAGGCAACATCACCAGACCATAGGAGCATCCAATGAGGACATCAGAACTGTTTGTCACTTTGATACAGAGCTGTTATTCCATCATAGCAGCAGTAACCTGTTCTGTCAGCTAGAAAGCTTTAGGCTCTCCTGCAAAGGAGTAGCTTAATAAAGTTCCTGTTTGTTTTATATAAGGCTCCTGAGTTCCTTCTTGGCACCACCTACTAGCTCTTGCCCACCCCCAAGGGTCCCCAAGCATACTGGTGTTGTGGTGAAGCTCTGTGGTCTTTTATGGGCCAGAGTGGACCCCAACAGGAAAGGTGCAGATAATTTATGTTCTGCTTTTCTTTATTTCTCCTCCTTTCTTTTTTTTTCACATCTCAGGTGAGAAAACCACTCTCAAATGCTAGAAAGTGTTGCATTTATCATTCACAGAAATAATAACACTGGAAACAACACTCTCCTCATCTGTTACTCCTAGTTAATTTATCATATTATGTTTTCATTAGATGCCTTTTCTCAAAGATTACCTATTTCCTTATGTTAGGTCAGATAACTTTCTACTTACTAAAAAACAAAGTCAAGGTGAGTTAAGTGAGAAGCTAAAATATATTCTGTAGAATGCATTCTCCATGGAAAGCAAGGTTGAGGAAAAGCATAAAGTGATCCTTAAAGGACAGGGAAGCAGATGGCAGGCATTAGCTACCAGATTGTAATAGAACAAGGCATTTGGGTACACTAAATAATGGTACTGAGCAATAGGGTTTGGGGGAATAAACATAAATATGTAAATTGGGAGATTGATTATAAGTAGTAGAAAGTTAATGGGAAAGTCTAAAATTTGAGTTAGTGTTAATGACGATTACCTGAATGGAAAATCAGGGAGACATAGTATTGATGATAAGTGGTATTCATAATCATATATACCTGATTCATAAAAACTCACTGGTCAAAGAGAAAACATACGTGGTCTCATTCCCAGCCAAAGATCTTTAGGGCAAATTCACTGCTCCAAACTCCCTCTTTCCATTTTACTGCACTTGTTATTATGTATACTGCCATAGCTTTGGGAAGTTATTAAGCTATTTCAGCTTTATAACCTTTTTGAATGTGGCTCTATCTGAATCATGCTTACTATCACAGCAATTTCTGACCAAAGTTTTCAGTCTTAAGTTAAATTTTTATGGTTCAAAATGTCCTGGTTGCAGTCAAAGAAATAGGAAGTCCCAGGATCATGAACAAGTATGTATGAGAGTAAATTTAAGTAAATGATTTCAGCTTGACCATGAACACTTTAATGTCCTCCTCAGCCTGACTAAACATTAGAAAAGATTCTTCCTGACTGTAAGACTCAGAGACATGTTTCTTTGTTGTTAGGTACCTTTAAGTCCTATCTCTTAGAGAACATTTATTTGAGTAAACTTGAAATTGTGAGTTATTTCTCTGCCCTTGGAAATGTATGTAAATCTTCTCCCAAACTCTTTCCAGTATTAAGAACCAGGAATGTCCTTCTCAATAATCTGAAACTCATTTCTTTGAAATGTAAACTTTGTAGGAAATAGAACTCCTACCTCTTAGTCTCTGTAAGAAAGTAGGCCACTAACTTCAGTGGATACCAGCTAACAAACAGAGATGGCCTAACCAAAATTAAAAGTTGAGGAATAATTCATTGTTCTGGATGCATCCCATTGATCACCTTCCTCCTAAGGTCCTCCAGACTTGCCTAATATCTCACCTCGATGCTTAAAAATCCTACTGTCTTTTCCTTTATCAGAGTTGTTTTCAGGCACTCTGTCATTTTGCAATAGCCTCAAATAAAGTCTTCCTTAACTATTTGATGCAATTTTATTTTTACAAGCTTAAGATGAATGCATTCAGTTGTAGACAACACATTTATCCATTTTGATATGCCTTTGAGAATGAGATAGTTTTTGCAAATATAATATAATATAAATGTAATTGGGAGAAGGACCTGGCAGCCCTCTCTCAAAATAATCAGCCATTAAAAACCCTATGAATAGCAGAGAAGCACTGACATAGTGCCAGGCATGCCACAATGGCAGGGAATGTTTCACCTTTTGTACACAAGGTCGCTATGAGTCAGATCCAACTCCACAGCACCTAAAAACAACATAAATATAATATGCTGATATTTCTAAGCCATTAATTCATATAAAATCTATGGTAATTAGAAGAAATTATAGGCATAACTCTACATATAACATATTGTTTTAAATTCCATATAAAAGAGATGACAGAAACACAGGCAAAATTAAGTGCAAAAACATCAGTGAACACCTGAAAGCTGCTTTAGTTTGACTTGTAAAAAGCCCAATTATATTTAAAATTAGAACTTTAGCTTTTCACAAATTACAAACCAATACACTATATCTTCTAGGAGTAGGAATCCTCAACTGTGAAATGGTATAAGATTAATAGAAAAAATTTTGAATTATAATTTCTTACTAGTAATTAAAAAGCTAAAGTAGATTTGATATTTAGAAGGGGCTACCCTTACTTAGGGGTCTGGATTTAGATTAGTTGCTAGAGTGCTGTTCTGCACTCTCTGAGGCCCCAGATTCTATCCCTGGCACTGCAAAAATGGGAGAAGGATGCAGCAATCTACTCCCCAAACAATCAGCCATTGAAAACCCTATGAAGGTCACTATGAGTCGGACACAACTCCACAGCACCTAACAATAACAACCCTTACTTATGTCTTTTGATTCATTTAAAACGGATATGAATTTTGATATCTGTTTTATTGTTTTTTTAGAAAATATATAAACAAATATGGCATTATTGAATTTCTTAGAATTTCTATTGCATTAACAAAAGGACAAATAGCAGTTTGGAACAATCACTTAGTGTGTACACTAAAACTTAGTTACCTCTATGGAAATGAAAGTGTGACAACCAAGTAAACCATTTTCATATGCTGAAATGTTTGTGTTATGTTTCACTAATTCAATGAGCAAATAACATTTTCCCACTAAATATAAGTACAAAAATGTCACACATACAAAAGCTACAGATTAAAAAAGAACTGGAAAAATGAAGTGTATATGAAAGAAAAAGTAGTAAATAAATTGCTTTCTAAAGTATTTCTCTTGTCAAAAATGAATTTATTTTGTTTTATACCTTTTTTATTAACGATGTTGAAGGCTGTCACTAAATAAAATTATATTTGGATTCTATAATATGATATCCAGGACATATAATTTTGAAAAATGTCAAAGTCTTTAAAGAATGCTATTAATCATGAACTTTTTGGTTTGTTGTTCCAGGTTTGCTTTAATGAAACACAAGGTATAGTTAAGATATAGCAGAAACTATTTTGAATTTAGGTGTATCTCTTTTAAAAAGGAACTTCTCCATGTTTAAGCTCAGTCAGTTTGGCCATTTGTAGATAAACATAAATGTAGGTGTGTGAGTACAGCTCTCCAAATAGCTGCAACATCTGTTTAAACAACACATTTTCCATTTTCATTACTCAAGTCACACTCTCTAATTGTGTGTTACAGAGGCTGCAAGTTTTTAGTAACACTCTACTTCTAACCTCTTTTAAGTATCACTGCATGGTGAATTGCGAATCTGAATCCTTAAGGTTTGCTTTGGTTTAAAATATGTAGCTGCAGATATGTCTCCTGCTTGCTATTTTATTTTGATGAAGAAACATTTAAATATGAACTGGATAAAACATACATAATATGATACATAATCTTGAAAGAACCGTTTACACTGTTTTACCTGAGTACTACTTGTTTTTAGTCATCAAATGGGGTCCTACTAATAGTATCCCCTATATATCACAGAACAAAACACTACCAGACACGATGCCATGCACATGGTCTTTTTTATGTTTATACTCATTTTTGCAGGTGCGGTGTCAATCCATTTGGTAGAAGGTCTTCCTTTGTTCACCTGACCTACCACTCTCCTGGGCTGGGATTTAGCTCAGTGGGTAGAGCGCTGCGCTGCAGTCTCTGAGGCCCTGAGTTCAATTCCCAGCACCGCAAAAATGGGAGAAGGGCCTGGCAATCCACTCCCAAGGAAATCCCGAAGCACTGCGCCATTGAAAACCCTGTAAGGGTCGCTATGAGTTGGATACCGACTCGACAGCACCTAACAACAACAACAACAACCACTCTCCCAAACATCATGTCATTTTCCAGGGATTCATCCATCCCAAAAACATGTCCAAAATATGTAAGACGCAGCCCAGCAATTTTTGCTTCTAAGGTGCACTCTGGTTGCACTACTTCTGGACAGGTCTGTTTGTTCTTTTGGCAGTCTATGGTATATTCAATATTCATCTCCAGCACCATAATTGAAAAGCATCAATTCTTCTTTCTCCTTTATTCACCATCTAGTTTTAACAAGCACATGATGCAACTGCAAATACCATGGCATAAGTCAGGGACACCTTTGCCTTCAATGTGAAATCTTTACTTTTCAACATTTTATTTATTTATTTATTTATTTATTTATTTATTTATTTTGGTATGGAGAGGCTAAATCCAAGGCATACATTGCAAGAGCTCTACCACTGGGCTGTATCCCTAGCCCATGTACTATTTTTTTTTTCCTAGAGTCAGGGTCCTGGTAAATTATGCAGGCTCCTTTTGAACTGGAAGCTATGATCCTCTTCCCTGTGCCTCCTGAGTTGCTGGAATTACAGGTTTGCATCACCATGCCTAGTTTGCTTTTCAATACTTTGAAGAAGTCTTTTGCAACAGTTTTTCCTAATCTTTTGATTTCTTGATTGCTGCTTCCATGAGTGTTGATTGTTAAAACAAGTAAAACAAAATTTTGGACAGCCTCAATTTTTTCTCCATTTATCATGAAGTTGCTTATTGACCCAGTTACAATTACTTCTCTTTTATTGATGTTGAGGCATGACCTGTGCTGAAGGCTGTATTCATTGATCTTCACCGACAAGTGTTTCAAATCTTCTTCAATTTCAGAAAGCCAAGTTGTGTCATCTGCATATTGCAGGTTGTTAATGAGTCTTCCACCTATCCTTATGCCATGTTCTTTTTAATAAAGTCCAGTTTCTTATATTATTTGCTCAGCATAGAGATTGAACAGGTACTATGAAGGGATACAGTGCTCATGTGCACTTTTCCTAACTTTAAACCAAGCAATGTTTCCTTGTTCCATTTGAATGACTGCCTCCTAGTCCATGTACCAATTCTACATGGGTACAATTAAATGCTCTGGTATTCTCATTCTTTGCAATGTTATCCATAATTTGTTTGTGATACACACAGTCAAATCCCTTTGCATAGTCAATAAAACATTTATAAGCATATTTCTGGTATTCTCTACTTCCAGCTTATATGCATCTGAAATCAGCAATGATGTCCCTGGTTTCATGCCCTCTTCTGAATCCAGCTTGATTTTCAGGCAATTTCCTGTCAATATACTGCTACAGTTGCTTTTGAGTGATCCTTAGAAAAATTTTGCTTTTTGTTATATTAATGTGTGTTATATTAATGATATTGTTCAGTAATTTCTGCATATTCATAAATAAATAAATAAATAAATGAAAATCAGTCTAAGAATTTATCACTCATATGATTTCTTCCAAATTTCATACACAACAATGAAAATGAGTAGCCATCTAGAATACTTCTGAATTATCATAGTCTTCTACATTAAAATGGAACAGTACTGCTTCTATCCTAATCAGCTTTCTTTAATCTCCTCTTGTTTCCCATCATTATTGACCAGTGCTCTGTAGCTATTGAAAGTTCTTGACACATTCTCTCAAACTGACATCCACCAAGCCTTAGCCTCTGTATTCCATAGTGCCTGCTCCAGCTCTACATCCAGGCACATTCTAAGAATAGTAGCTTTTAATTACATAGAAATATTATGTCAAGTCTTAATTTAAATTTAAATATACCTTCTGCAAATTTTATTTATTTTTCAGATAAGTAAGTAGCTGAGGGACTCTTTTAAATCAGGGCTTCAAACACCAAAAATTGGGTTCAGGTTCAGGTGTGGGTTCAATATGTTAAAATGTAGAGGGCTCAAGTTTAGTTCATTTAAATTTTTAACCCCATGTATAGATAGAATAAATTTCTTTTCAATTTTTATGATAAAATAACCAATGGTAAAGAAAAATATTAAAAGCTGATCCTTAACCCAATTTTTCACTGGGTTTGGGTTTAGATTTGATTTCAGAAATATTTAAGTTCTTGAACAGGAACAGTTCCAGGGTTAGGATTGAGGTTCAGTTTGAAGCCTTGCTCTCTACTTTCAGGATTTAAACCCAAACTTGAAGTGAACCCAAATCCTCTACATTTTAGCATATTTAACCCTCAGCAGAAACTGATCCAATTTTTCGTGTGTTTGAAGCTTGTTTTAAATTATATCTTTCAACATTGATTTGCTCTCCTGTAAAGTGAATGTGATGTTAGACTATCTCAAAGGTCCTTTGTATATTTAGTCTCCTGTGCTTGTGTTAATCATTTACTGTGGATCAAGACTTTGATTGTTGCCACATATATTTCATACAGTGAATGCCCCATCTCATCTGATCTTGAAAGCTAAACAGAGTCCCACCTGATTAGTATTGGATGGGAGACCACTTGGGAATACTGGGTGCTGTAGTTTTAGGAGAAGGACCTGGAATCCCACTTGCAGAAAAATCAGCAATTGAACAACTGGTAGAGTACTGCTCTGCATTCTCTATAGCGATGGGCTCTATCCCTGGCACCACAAAAATGGGAGGACCTGGCAGCCCACTCTCAAAACACTCATCCATTGAAAACCCTATGTTGTACATAGGGTCACTATGAATGGGACCCAACTCCACAGCACCTAACAACAAATGAATAGCACAGAAGCACTGATAAAGTGTCAGGCATGGCACAGTGTCCAGTAGTGTTTCCTTCTGTTGTATATAAAGTTGCTATGAGTCAGATGCGAGGGCATCTAACAGCAACACTTATACTAAATTGGTGGCATTGCCTTACTGTGCATCTAGGAGTACAAAAATGTGGATAGATCAAATATACCATAATTGTTTTTATACAAAAGAAAAACACATTGCCCTATGCTGTAGACCCAGAGTATATTCTTTATTGCACCTTTCCACCAGTGTCTTCTCCAAAACCCCTCTCAATTGTCCAAGATCATTTAGTGTAAAATCACAAAATATTTCTTCCTAGTGTATGCAGTTATTTTTCTAAATTGTTATGAATTCTTTTTAATATAACATAGAACCTCAGTCTTATGATTTATTTTATATCTTTGTCTAAAAAATGATTTATTCCTCTATTATCTTATAACTTTCATCACAGAGTAATATGAATCCCTATTACATTCTATGTTATTCTATTTTTTATTCTGGTATAATTTTTTCTTTGTCAGTTTCTTTTTAGGGTACAAAACCTTTTTGACTTTGTTTTTTATTCTTTTCATGACATTTTTGTTGTATTCTTGACAACTTGAAGCAACTGGTATCTTTCAGTCTTCTATTAATATGAAACTCACACCTGATACATTTAAATATAACAAGATAAAACCATCTGCTAAGAAAATGACAGAATTTTCTAGATGAGGTTTTGGGGTCCTTTAAGTAAAGTATCATGCAAATAAGGATAGTTTGACCTCTTCAGTGCCTATCTGTATCCCTTTGAATTCTTTCTCTAGTCTGATTGCCTTGGCAAGGACTTCAATCATAATGTTAAATAGAATAGGAGGAGTGGACATCCTTGTCTTTTTCCAGATCCTAGAGGATATGGTTTCAATTTTTCTCCATTTATTATAATGCTGACGGTAGGTCTGTAATAGATGGCTTTTATGTTAAGGTATTTGCCTATTATGCCTTTCTTCTCCAGAGTTTATGTCATGAAAAGGTATTGTACTTTGTCAAAGTCCTTTTCAGAATTAATCGAGATGGTCATGTGATTTTTGTTTGCAAGTTTCTTAATATGTTGAATTACATTAATTGATTTTCATATGTTGAATCTGCCTTGCATTTGTGAATAAATCCCACTTGGTCATGGTGAACAATAATTTTAATATGTTGCTGAATTTGGTTTGCCAGGATTTTGTTAAAGATTTATGCATCTATGTTCATAAGGGAAATGGGCCTATAATTCTCTATTTTAGATGTATCCTGTCCTGGTTTAGGTATCAGGGTGATGGTAGCTACATAGAATGAGCTTGGGAATGTTCCCTCCTTTTCTACTTTTTGAAATAATTTGAGGAAGACAGGTATTATATCTTCTTTGAAAGTTTGGTAAAATTCTGCTGTGAACCCACCAGGTCCTGGGCTCTTCTTTGTTGGGAGACTCTTTATTATCTTTTCCATTTCAGCATATGTAATGGGCTTGTTTAGGTCACTTATGTCCTCTGGGGTTAGTTTTGGTAAATCATATGTGTTAATAAATTTATCCATTTTATTTTCATATTTTTGGTAATACAATTTCTCAAAGTATTCCCTGATGATTTTCTGTATTTCATTGTAGTTGGTAGTTATGGTCCCTTTTTCATTTCTAATTTTTATTATGTTGGCTTTTTTCTCTTCCTTCTTGATGAGATTGGCTGGGAGGTGGTGTCTATTTTATTAATCTTTTTAAAGAACCAGCTCTTAGTCTCATTAATTCTTTGAATTATCTTTTTAGATTCTAATTGAGATATTTCTGTCTTTATCTTGGTAATTTCTTTCTGGGTGTTCCTTTTAGGATTGGGCCCCAATCCTCATCTAGAAAACTTTAAATATAATCAACTTCTTTAGCAAAGTGGCAGGATATAAAATTAACACACAAAAATAAATAGCTTTCCTTTACACTAATTAGGGCTGGGATTTAGCTCAGTTGGTAGAGTGCTGTGCTTCAGTCTCTGAGGTCCCGAGTTCAATTCCCAGTACCACAAAAAATGGGAGAAGGACCTGGCAATCCACTCCCAAGGCAATCCTGAAACAATCAGCCATTGAAAACCCTATGAGGGTCGCTATGAATCAGATACCGTCTCGACGGCACCTAACAATAAAATTACACTAACTATAAGCAGAAAGAGAAGGAAATTATAGATATAATACCCTTCATGGTAGCCCACCAGAAAATTACATACTTTTGGAACAATCTAATCAAAGACCCTATAGACCTCTACAAGAAAAATTTCAAAACATTAAAGAAAGAAATCACTAAAAGTGGATACTAAAAGTGGAAGGACCTTCCCTGCTCCTGAATCAGGAACATCAATATAGTAAAAATGGCTATGCTACCAAAAGTAATCTATAGATTTAATGCAATCCCCATTAAAATCCCAATGACATAATTCACAGAAATAGGAAAAATGATCCAAAAATTCATATGGAATCACAAAAGGCCATGTACAGCCAAAACACTCTTAAGCTGCAAAACTAGTGCAGGTGGAATCACAATCCCTGACTTTAATGTATACTACAGGGCTGTGGTGGCAAAAACAGCTTGGTACTGGCACAAAAAATAGGCCTAAAGACTAGTGTAACAGAATAGAAGATGCAGAGACACATCAGCACATTGATAGTCACCTGATTTTCTACAAAGGAGCAAAGCAAGTAAATTGGAAAAAGGATAGCCTTTTCAATAAATGATTCTGGGAATCATGGACATCTGCTTGCAGAAAAATGAAAACTGACCCACATCTTTCAATATGCATGAGAGTTAACTCAATATGGACAGAAGACCTCAACATAAAATGAGAAACCTTAAAATTAATAGAAGAAAGGATAGGCAATATGCTCCAACATATAGGCAGAGGAAAGTATTTCCTTAATAGGATTCTAATTACTCAAGAAATCACAATAAGAATAGATAAATGGGATTACATGAAATTAAAAAGCTTCTGTACAGCAAAGGAAACAATCAACAGAGTCAAGGAAATCCCCACTGAATGGGGAAAAAAAATCTTCACATCCTATACATCAGAGGACTAATTTCCAGAATTATAAAGAACTCAAGATAACAATACCCAAGAAAACAAATAACCCAATACACAAATGGGCAAAGGAACTGAACAGACAGTTCTCAAATGAAGAGGCTTGTAAAGCCATGAAACAAACAAAAAAAATGCTCAATATCCCTAGCCATTAGGGAAATGCAAATCAAAACAATGCTGAGAGTCCACCTTGCTCCAGTAGGAATGGTAAAGATCTATAAAATAAATAACAACAAATAATGGTGAGCGGTGGAGAAAAGGGAACCCTTTTACACTGCTTGTGGAGCTGTAAATTGGTTCAACCACTTTGGAAATCAGTATGGAGATACCTTAGAAAACTAAAAATAGATCTACATATGACCCAGCTATAACACTATTGGGAAGATACCCAAAGGGAGATGAGTCATCATACCACAGAGACACTTGCATCTCCATGTTCAGTGCAACACTTTTCACTATAGCAAGAATATGGCATCAACCAAAGTGCTAGTTAACAGATGAATGGCTAAAAATCTATGGTACATATACACAGTGGAATATTACTCAGCAATCAAGAAAAATTAAATAATGTCATTTGTAGCAAAATGGATGGAATTGGAGAAAATTATCTTAAGTGAATGAACACAAGCCCAAAAAGGGAAATACCATGTTTTCACTCATATGTGGGAGCTGAATCAAAATTAAAGGAAGCAAAAAATCCTATACAGAAATTGGAACATAGTAAAAATCTAATGTAAAATTAGTGGAGAAGGGATAATTCAAGGAGCAGAAAGAGGAAGAGAGAGATCTAGCAAAGGGCAGCAATGATGGGAGAAGATAGGAGGAGGAGGAGCAACAAGGAGGAACAAGGAATAAGAGAGAGGTCAATCTCCAAATAAATAGCCCAAATTTAATAGTTTAGGAAATAATTATAATAATACCAACAATACCAATGGATGGCAATAATGCAAATGGGCTAGATTATTTATTTTATTTTATTTTTTATTTTTTGTGGTACTGAGGATTGGACCCAGGGCCTCGCACTTGCATGCTCTGCAAGTGCTGGACCACTGAGCTGCACCCCCAGCCTGTTTTTAACTTTTTGAGACAGGGTATCACTAAGTTACATAGACTGCCTCTGGTCTCAAAGTTGCAATCCTCCTGCCTCCGCCTCCCAAGCTGCTGGGATTACAGGCGTGTGCCACCAGGCCCAGCGCCCCAAATACTGCTGACATTGTAAAAAGATAGATCACTACAGAAAAAAGTGTGGACTTAAATCATAACTGGGATGCAAGGGTATACAGAAAAATATTCCCACAAAAAGACATGCAAGTAGAAGAGAGGCCATTGGTGGGAGGGTTGGGAGAGGGGGGAGGAGGGGCACAAGAGAGTAAGGGGGAAATTATCTGTGCATTGTACAATGAAATGCATATGTGGAAATGTCACAATGAAATGCATGTCAGAATGAAACACATTAGTTTGTACATTAAAAATTCCCAATGGAAAAAAAGAAAACAACAGGATTTTAAAAAGTATATTTATTAAGTCCTTTATAGTGGTTTTAAAACTAAAAATAGTGTCATCTCTCTTATGGATGGGATGGTAATCCCCCAGAGTTCTATTTGTAAAGATTTCTTCCCCAGAATCTTGATATTGACAGGTACGCTGGACCTTTAGGAAGTAAGACCCACTGAGAAGTCCTTAGGGCATTGGGCTTATGTCACTGACGGGGATTGTGAGAATCTAGCCTATGAGTTCTCCCTCTCCCTCTCTCCTTTCTGTCTTAAGAGGTGAGCACTCACTCCAACATGCTCTCCTGACATGATGTATTACCTTTGCCGAGACCCAAAATTACGGGGCTACCCAATCTTGGACTTGGACCTCTAGAACTATGCAGCAAAATAACCTTCCTTTACTTCACAAATTGCCTATGCCAGGTATTTCATTATAATGACATAAAACTAATATGTTTTCCTGCTATACCTCTTCCCCTACATGGGGAACATTTCAGAAAGTATGGGTTCATATTTAATTTTCACCATGACTGCAGTAGGGAGTTATTACTGGCATTTATTACTAATCTTCCTAAAATGCTAAATACAGCCATTCAAAATTAGGAATTGTTTTGGTTGATGTGAGAAATGATTGCATCTATTCCTACCAGTGGCTAAAACATTTAGGACACTTAAGTAGATAGATAATGGAGAAACTGAATATTTTTACTAGTTCTCTGTGCTTATATCTTCCTTATATAATTTTATTATTAGTTTAAAATGTAGTCAACTTTTTCCAGTATAAAATACCCTTGGGTTATGCTCAAACATATCTGTAAAATCTCACTTTGAATTCTAATAATTCTTCCAGTTAAAGAAAACAAGCTTCTGATATTGCTTGAATCCCAAGACTGTAAACCATTATTACAAGTAATTTATAGTTGACTATAAAATCCATCCAGCCATAATCATGCCTCAGTAATGCTATCAATAGCTATCAACTAAAACTCTAAGTGCTAACATATCTGCTGTTACTCATTTTTAATTTGGTATTTTATTATTTAAAGAGACTCAGAAGCTAGGTGTAATAGCTCTCACCAGTAAAACCAGCAATCAGGGAGGCAGAGGCAGGAGGATAGCAGGTTCAAGGGCAGAAGCAGCCTGCATAACTTAATATAACCCTGTCTCAAGGTAAAAAAAAAATGAAAATTGACGAGGGGAGCAGCCCAGTGGTAGAACGTTTGCAAAGCATGCGAGAGAGCCTGGATTCAACCTCAAAGTACTGCAAAAAAAAAAAAAAATAGAGAGAGAGAGGACTCAGGATACTCAAAGATGATAAAGGTGCCAGGCAAAACAACTCATCTAACTAAAAGGATGTGTTTGAACCTGGGACAAATATCTGGTGATTGCAGTTATAACAAAAGGCAGTTTCTATGACAACCATGTCAATGTTCTGAGTAGAAGGGTCTACATTGCAATAATAATGCTAATTCTGCGTAGGACCATTACATCCATGATATTAGCTATATTTTTGACTCTTTTCAGTTAATTACTTTAGAGCTTGCATTAATTGTAGCTCTGTCAGTAAATAGAATTACTTTGCATTAAGACTATACTCAATTAGATTTTGAGAAAGATTAAAATGCAACAATAAGTTTTGAATCTCTGATTGAGATCTTCACATTAGGGGAATTGGGATCAACCCTGGGGATGAGTGTAGGGAAAACTCAGGTAACCCTTAAGGTCTTGTCTTTGAATCCTGGCTAACCAAGGGAGAGTCATTCATGAAAACTTCATATTTTACTCCAGACTGTATGTTATTAATTTGATAACAGGGCCTCCATGTTAATAGTTATGATTTAAATTTATATTTAATTAAAAGTATAAATCTATATTAGGTTGCTCTCTATTCAGTTTGGCATCAGGTTGTTACAAATAGGGAAGGAAATAGATCTGGTTATCACTCGTTTGTTCTTATATTTAGCATGTTTTCCCTCTACACCAATGTAGAAATGAGGCATTAGGATAGGGAAAGAAATTAGTTTCTGAACTCTTCTAATTTATAGCCCACAATAATATGATTGAGTTACCTTGATTATTTCAATTTGTACTTGAATTCTATAGTTAAAAATAAATAGTTCTGGTTTGGCTTTGGTTAATAACCCATCTAAGTTAGTTCTTTCAGCAAGTTGTAAAGATCAAGATGCCAAATTTACCTAAGCTCTCCTGTATCTTTCCGCAAAACTAACAATATGATTTGTTGGCTGAAATGTAGCTCAGTGGTAGAGCATTTGCTTAGCATGCTCAGGGCCCTGGTTCAATATCCAGCAACACTACCAAGTGTGTGTGTGTGTGTGTGTGTGTGTGTATATAATATATATATATAATATATATATTTTATATATACAGTATATATAATATATAATAGATACACATACATATATGTATATGTATATATCAAATATATATATATACTTTATATATATATACATATATATGTATGTATATGTATATATGTATGTATGTGTGTGTGTGTGTGTGTGTGTGTGTGTGTGTGTGTGTGTGTATCTCAAGTCAGTATCCGACTCATAGCGACCCTACATATAACAGGTGAAACACTTTGTCAGTGCTTCTCTGCTATTCATAGGGTTTTCAATGGTGGATTGATTTTTGGGATCAGGTTGCCAGGTCCTTCTCCCAAGCCTATAGCACCTGGTGTTCCCATGTAGTCTCCCATCCAAGTACTAACCAGGTCCTGCCCTGCTTAGCTTCCGAGATCTGACAGGATCGGATGCCACAGTGCTATGGCTACAGATTATATATATGGGCTGGAATTTAGCTCAGTTGGTAGAGCGCTGTGCTGCAGTCTCTGACATCCCGAGTTCGATTCCTAGCACCTCAAAAATGGGAGAAAGACCTGGCAATCCACTCCCAAGGCAATCCCGAAACAGCCATTGAAAACCCTATGAGGGTCACTATGAGTCGGATACCAACTCCACAGCACCTAACAACAACAGCAATATATTTGGTGACCTATTGATTAGACTAGAAGAGTAAGAAGGGAAAATAAAATAAAAATTAAAGTGCTACAATATGCAGCCAGAAACCTGCGTATTTAAGCATAGGATTTATATATTTATTTGCTACCCACATCACCTTATAAGCAAATTTGTCCTCATGGAACTTACAGACTTTAAAAGAAAGTATTATGCAGAATTCTTCACTTTTGTAGTAGATATAGCCCTACTAAAAAAAATAAATAAAAATAAATAAACTTACCATGTAGCTTTCCTCACTGGTGTTGGGAGGACTATTATTGAAAATGGCCTATAAAACTCTCCAAAAGGTAAGTACGTAGGATTGAATTCTACAATAATGGAAGAGTAAAGTACAGACATGAATAAAGATGTCAGAATGAACTGGGTATGAATGAATCTTTGTGGCCAGTGTCAGGAAGCTGTGGTGAGGCCTTTATGGATAAACTCTAACTGGTTTCTCAGAACAGAACATCTCTGTATAGTACCTTTGTTCTGAATTCTCTCAGGCACTAGGAACATATAGTGTTTCCTACTCCTCATGTCATTATTGATCTTTATAACAGGAGTCCTTTACCTTTAGATTTCTTTTTTCTATTCCTCTACAGAGGGTCTTACTTGCTTCTTTCACTGAAGACTTGGGTTGTTACTTGATACAAAGAAATATAAGAATATAATAAAAATTATAGCATCAAGGAGTTACAAATCTCAAGAAATACTACTAGCATCTTGCAGAAATGATTACACATTAACTGTTTCTGATTCTCTTAGTCTTCTGATGGTGCAGGAAATCTTTTCTATTTCCATGTTCTACTCTTCTTCTTGTGTTAGTAGGAGAACATTTCCTCCTCCCTCTCCAGCAGCGCATTGTATCTGATCTTCTGAATTTCACATAAGAACAAAAGTCCACTAAAAAGAAACTTTGCTTATCCTCATTGTATCAATTAATTTTTTCCCTGAGTATTTTAAGATTGAAAGCTATTTATTACTGTTTTTGGAACATATACACTCATACATACTAAATTTCATAACATCTTAGTATAATTTAAACTATTTCAAAGTGGTAGAATAGAAAGGTCACCTACTAGAAATAATATCATCATTACTACCACACAATATTATTGCTTTGTAATATTTTGCATATTTGTTGATTTACCAACTTTAAGCAGCAAGGAGCTGACATTTATTATTATCAGGAAAGGATATTGAGGGGAAATGAGAATAGGATAGCAAAGAAACCTGGAAAATCTGAAAAGAAAAGAAAAACGAATATATAACAATATGGTCATACAGTTAGTTATGTGCAGTTACTTTGTGAGAGGATACAGTCACAGTTAATGAGAAGGCAATGTTATCGGCTGGTGTCAATAAGATGCTAAATTGCAGATACAGCACCTGTGTGTAATACAGTGACAAAAAAACAAAAATTATGCCAGATGGAGAAGTATTAGCAAGTTCTAACAGTGCATAAGAAGACTCTAGTTAAAGAGTGTGCATTAGTACAGGATGCTAGTTATGTGAATGCGTGGTTGGAGGAAGAGGCTGAAAAGTGTTAGAAAGTAGATAGTCATTCACAGAAGAAATTAGTGAGAGTAGAGAAGGAACATAATTTTGAAAGAACTGGGGACGCAAAAAATGAGTGTGAAGAATTATAAGTAGAAGAATTGTAATTGAAGTGACTCTCCACAACATACTATTAATTACAAAGAAAATCACTAGCAAATTTTATTACTCATAGGAAGATCCTATGACATGGTACAAAATAACTGGGCTGATTTAAAAAATGTGAATGTTAGGAAATTAAAGAAAGAAGAAGAACTTTACCAGAATGAAGGAGCCTGAAGTGATACTACTAAGGGATACAACAATATGTGATCCAGGATTCCGTTTGAGATAATTGTAAAAATCTCAATAAGGATTTTAGATTAGAGAGTATTATTTATCTAAGATAATGTCCTGATAATTATTATTTACAGGAATTATGTAAAATGATGCATTTGTTTTTCAGGAAGAACATACCGAAGATGTAGAGATCAAAAGACAACTTAGTTTCAATAGGTGTCCAAAAGCTGTAGAGAGAGAGGAAAAAATGAAACACACAGTAAATTTTTAACAACTGGGCGAGCTGAGTATAAAAAAATCCCTTATAATATTAGAGCAACTTGTTTGTAAACCTGGAGATGTGTCACAAAGGAAATTAATAAGATCTAGTTATTAAGCAATTTTTGTAAACAAGAATTCAGACATAGGGAAACAGAACAAAGACTCACTAGAACCAAGAAGAAATTATTAAAGCCTCAGAACAAAAGTGTTACCAAAGACTCATTTTGTTATTGGTGATAGAAATATAACTAGAAATCATCTTAAAAAACAAGAAAAAAAGGGAATTTTGGAAGGATAGTGGTGTTAACCATAGAATCAATGCATAGGCTACATAAATCCAGGAAGTTCCAATAACCTAGTTCCTAAAACATGAAGGCTTCTCTATAAACACATTTCTTACATCTTCACCTTTGCTTATCTAACTCTCAGCTTCTTATCTGAGGTGACTTTCTTCTTTCATTATATGTGTATATCTCAGGGATAAATATTGACTTAACTGACATTGGTCTCTCATTAGTCCAATCACGTTAGATGGAAGGATACAACATTTGATCCACTCTCTGTGTCGTATATTTAACTCTGGATTGGAGTGTTAGAGGTAGTAGTACTGTGATTGGCAGATTAATATCATGTAGCTTCAGTGGGTGAAGGAGCAATTCCATAAAGGGAAGAGAGAAAATAAAGATTACTGTGTAGTGTTATAATCAGTGCAATGGTTTGCATGGAGATTCACTCTAACCTCATCAAAGGAAAGCACTATTTTTTCCAATCTGATGCATTGACTACCATGCCTTGGACAAAATCTGGTCAGGATGGACTGCACATGTAATTAGATCCAACATGTTACAATGAAAATTCTGCTGAGTCCAATATCTCTGAAGCCTCAGCAGAATTCTCCTTGTACCATTTTGACCTCCACTGAAGTTGAACCTGATGGTTTATAATTGAGCAGCTACTATTCTCTTGCTACCACATGTAGCCTAAGAGTAAAGCCAATATACTGATAAGATTTGAGAGAGGAAGAAAAACTGATTATGATTAATTTGATCTCATGGAACCATATTTGAAGTCAATTTTACCCTAGACACTTTTGATAAAAATAACCAATATATTTATTTTTTGTTTATATCCATTTGGGTTTCACTTTGTGTCACCTGCATCAAAAATATCCTGATACAGTTTTACTTATTTCATTCTCTAACAAAAGAAAGGAGAAGAGGGAAGTCTTAGCATCTGCCCTCCAACCTACACACACAAACACACACATGCACATGGCATGCCAGTGACAAGTTCTGTCACTATGAATAGAAAACAGCATCCAATCAAAACCAAAAGTAAGCTTATCATGGTTAATCAATGTAACTCAAGTGTCCAAGATAAATCCTAATATTGGCAGTAGAGTTACTGTATAAGTGAAGAGAAAAAAAGATCTCTGAAAACAAGGAAGCAAATATGTGATGATTTCAACATTCCAAGTTCAGACTTAAGTAATTATTATATTATTACGCTTACATGATCCAAGGACTCTCATGTAGAAGACAGTTAAAAGATGCACACTTTCTTTACTCTATGAGCACCCATAATTTGTGTAAGAACTAAGTCAGGTCTCTGGGAGTGCATTCACTGATAAAGTTCAAAGTGTCTTCCTTTGCCTCATCTCACTAGAATCTCCCAAAAGAGACAAACTCTTGGTTTGAACATTATGATATTTAATCTTATATGTCAACCTGCCTGGGTTAAGGAATGCTCAGATAGCTGATAAAATATTTCTGGGAGTTTGTGATGCTATTTCCAGGAGGTTGGCATTTGAAACAGTAGATTGAGTAGAAAAGATCACCATTACCAATGTGGACGGGCATCACCATCCAAACCTTCAATGGCCCAACCAAAGCAAAAAGGCAGAAAGACAAATTTGTTCCATTTGCTTAAAATGAACCACTAGTCCTCTCCATGCTGTGATATTGGCCTCTTGAAATTCAGTATACCAGAGTCATACTGGCATATAACACCACCAGCTCTCCTGGCTCTTGGGCCTGAGGTACACTGGAATGGCACCACCAGCTTTTCTGGACCTCTACCTTGCAGAGAGCAGATCATTGGCCTTCTTAGCTTTTATAATCATGTGAGCCAAGACCTCATAATACATCACTTTCTACACATCTGTAGGGCTCGAGTTAGCTCAGTTGATGGAGTGCTGCTCTGTGCTCTTGGATGCCCTGGGTTGATCCCCAGCAATGCAAAGTTGAGAGAAGGACTTGGCATCCCTCTCCTGAAACATTCAGCCATTGAAAACCATATGAATCACTATGAGTTAGATCCTACTTGATGGCATCTAACAACAACAAAACAATACATCTGTATGCATCTACAACTATATTTGAACCTTTATCTATACATCCTATTGGTTTTCTTTCTCTAGTCCACCTTTATACATAATACAAAACAGTTCTTAGATATTGGATATTCACTATTTTCCAATTAAACAGATTGAGAACTAACATTTTTTAAATAATAAATAACTGATTTAAAACATCTCACTGGACTGGTTGTTTAATGTCTCTCTTTCCATTTCCATCTGTGAATGGTGTTAATTATACTTTCCTGTCTCCCATAAGTGCTAAGATAATTACTGTTACTAAAGCATATAGGTTATCTTGGATAAGGGAGATGGTGTAAGGGCAATGTATTATCATCATAATTATCATTGCCCTGGGCATCTGCTCATTAATGACTGCATTTGAGTAAAAAACCATGAAAGGTTTAATTGATATGAGACAGAAATTGGTCAGCCTTGGCCATATGCACTGCCAAGTTTTATTCCAGAGAGAAAAACTTTTTTTCTAATTAGATTATCTCAAATATCATCACAAAGAACAACACAAGAGTTTTAAGGCATTTTAACATTTCAGTATTTGTTTATTTAACAAATATTTGTTGAACACCTAGTATATGCTGGGCACTATTCTGGGTTCTGAATACACAATAGCAAGGGAAAGTAAAATTACTTTTGTGGCACTTACATATTACAGTTTAGAATACACACTTTATGCACTGGGGCTATTATTTTATCTCTTCTGATCCAAATACTGTCCTTTAAATTCTTCAAGTTCTTTATCCTTAATTTCACTGTTTGTAATGTAACACAAGCCACTTACATATTTCCCTCCCTAGTGAATTATATCCTAAATAATTATTTTTTCTAAGCCATAAATTGCTTCTCAATTTTGTAAAACTCACTATATTTTCCACTAAACCATTAGATCTTTCCAAGTGTCTGTGATGTGTAGCATGATACTCTATACATAGTGTGCTCGGAAATGATTCCTTAATTAAATTAAGCATGTGAGATTGGTCAGTAATAGTTTAAAGTGAGGGATATTTACAATTGTTTTCTCAACAAAAGCAACCTGTCTGTTAGTTGGCCAACTAAAATCAGGGTTTTAAAAGGATCAAATTTAGAAAAAATACATTCTATTTGCTGGCTCACCTCTCCAGTGCCCACCAGCTATTGCAGGATTTCCAGCTTCTGGCAAGACATTGCCTGGAAGAACCACTCCAGCCATCCTGTCATGTTATTTCCTGGGTACTCATAACCATGTCAATTAGCAACCATATGATATCCAAGAATGATTTCTTCTATTGTGGGCCTCTTCAGTAATGTCAACTACTGAGTCCCCAGTCATCTCCAAAACTGGATGAAGCCACTTCACCTTTTGTTAAGTTGAGATTTTTATTTTTCCCAAGAACTGTCTATGCTATTTCTGCTGGGAAGCATTGTGTTTATAATATCCTAAAGCACTAGTGACAAACAAAAATATTCAAATTGATCCAATGTTAGGATTTCAAGCTTGAATTGTGCATTCAATAGACAAAGGGTACAAATGTGCCTTTCCTTTCTTTTTGTTGCCTATTGCCCCAAGAATACCAAGGAAATACTGGTGTATGTTTCTACATCTAAGGATTTTTAAACAAAATGTTTCCATCAGTTTATACAGCTCTTGGATGATTTCTCTCTATACTCTCTCATCTTTCCCATCCTTCTTGTTGCTCCTCAGATTGTATAAATGAGATTGTAGTAGAATAATTATGGGCAATAAACACCATTAGTGTGAACAGACTTAATTCTGACCTCTAAAAATTTGTTATGATGCCAAGTTCATCTAATTCTTTTAAAGTAATATTGTCTCCTCAAAAGTTCTTCCATGAAAATTTTTCTTGCAACATCCTGATTGTTGTTTTTAGGTGCCATGGAGTCAGTATCTGACTCATAGCGACCCTATGTACAGCAGGTGAAAACTATTGTCAGTGCTTCTCTGCCATTCATAAGGTTTTCAATGGCAGATTGATTTTGCAGAGTGGGTTGCCAGGTCTTTCTCCTAAGGCTACAGCACTTTGTGTCCCCAGGTGGTCTCGCATCCAAGTACTAACCAGACCTGACACTGCCTACGTTCTGAAATCTGACAGGATTGTATACCACAATGGTATGGCTGTAGGCAACATCTTCATTATCTTCCCCCAAAATGGACATTTTGAAACAAGTCAATTTAAACCAATTTTATGCTGTAAAGTTGTATCTAGTATTCTGTACATAAGAGATGATGGTGGGTTTGGGGTAAAGTTACTTGACATTAAAAGAAAAATGGCAAATTATTGTTGCTATCAATTAAACTATTGCACCCCTAAATTACAGCCATAAACTTTCTAAAAGCATTGGTCTCAATAAATAGCAGAAAAATGAGAATCAAATGCCATCCAATACATTTTTGTAGCACTATATTAAAATCTGAGCTTAAACACATGCTTTAGTCTTGGGAGCTAAATAAAGACTTCTATCAGTTTCACATTCCTTCATTTCCTTCCTTAATCCAAGCCTTGAGTTTTTGCCCCATTATTAGCAGTTGTATGAAGGTAAGAAGTGAAGGATAAAGAAGTGTGTTAGTTAGGTGGCACATTGCTGTGACAGAGAAACTTTCTAAAGCAATACTTATGGAAGAGATATTTATTGGAAGCTCATGGTTAGAGCATTTCCATCCCCAGAGGTAGGCATATGACATGGTAGCAGGGCAGACATGACAGTGGCAGGCTGAGGGGTCTATGCCCAATGATATCACAGCATGGCAGATCAGAGGCAGAGTCCCCAGAATCCAGATTTCAGGTAAAAATCTCTAAAGGCCCACCTCTGAGGGGCTACTTCCACAAAGCTAGAATCCTACCTTCCATAGTTCCATCACCTCTCAGGACAGTGTCAATAGCTGAAGATCGAATGTTTAACTATATGATCTTTTGGGGGGGGCTTTTAGATCCAAACCATAACAACAAGCAATATGCCTGAGCTAAATGTGAGCAAGTAGCTTCTCAGACAAGTCATTTAACTTCTTTGCTTTATCTTCCTCATCTGTGAAATGGGAATAATAATAATATCTATCCTACAGTTGAATTGTGAATAATGAATGTGCTATCTTATGTAAAATGCTTTGAAGAATACAAGATTAATAGTAAGCATCCAATAAATATTATGCATCACACTGATGATAAATATCATTACCATCATTCTATCTTAATCACTACACATCAAACCATGCCCCCATCTAATGAATTATTCTCATGCTCAAAAAAGAGAGGAAAAGATAGAGACCCATTCTGATACCCTTGACCCATTAAGCCACATCAGATCAAACTGAGCAATCAGAAGACAAGTTCTCCCATTTGGGTAAAGTATCTACATCAATGGGAGAAGGACCTGGCAATCCACTCTCGAGGCAATCCCAAAACAGTCAGCTATTGAAAACCCTATGAGGGTCGCTATGAGTCGGATACTGACTCGACGGCACCTAACAACACCAACAACATCCATCAACATGACCTAGTCAATTGTGATGAACTTGAACCATCCAAATTGACCCATCCTCTTCCTCTCCAGAAGATAATAAAATCTAGTCAAGTAGAGGGGTGTCTGGATATGAAGAGGGACTGGGGGATAAGCCCCTTGTGTAAATCACAGATATTGAATAATCACATGAGATGCCTCAAAAATACAGAGCCATAAATTTAAAAAGCCAACTTAGAGACACTGAGGGAGAGATACCTGCAGTGGTATGTAGGAGCTGAATTTGTTGTTCTTCTCAAGTGGATAAGCAAGAAAGGCAGGGGTACAACCAATGGGGGGTCAGGTCATGTGAATAAGGGAAGGAAAGTGGCAAAATAGTACTCAGGAACAAACAACTGAGGGTGAGATATGTCTTTGTAGATGAGTAGGGAGCTTTTGTTTTTGAGGGATGGGGAATGCTCCCTCTGAGGATTTGTACATTCATTTTGTGTGTGTCTCTGTGTCATAAGGTGTGCAAATATAGACAGAAGATTCTGACATGTCTATATTGAATACAGTACTTACAGAACATGTGCTGGCCAATCTATAATTAAATTTTAGCAATAAGCTTTCAGGCCTTCCAAATGTCCCAATATTTTATAATCACTAATTCCATAGGACATGTAGTCAGGAGGGACCAGTACCTGGAGAAGGACATCATGTTTGGAAGAGCAAAAGGTCAATAAAAAAGAAAGAAAGAAAGAAAGAAAGAAAGAAAGAAAGAAAGAAAGAAAACCCTCCACTAGATGGATTGGCATAGTGCCTGCAAGAACAGACTTAAACATAAATAAGATTGTTTGCCTGGCACAGAATCGGGGAGTGTTTCGTTCTGCTGTAAATATGGTTGCTATGAGTCAGACTGACTCGATGGCACCTAACAACAACAATAACAACAATTCCATTGCTAAGCAAATCACACTATTTTAAGCACTAAGTTGATCATGTCTGCACTGTTTTCACCCACAGAATTGTATAGTCCAATAGAAAAAAAAGATTGATTACTTTTCACTAGTCAGGAAAAGCAAATCTGTCTCTTACACAGAGAGGCATTTCTGAGACGAAAATGGCTACTACATAGACTTGTAAAATGGAACCATTCACATCACCTTTGGTACAAATAGCAGTGATGTCCAGATTAAAACAGAAGAGTGCTGGTCCTAACTTGCTAATGAATGCTCCAAGTGAAGAAAAATCAGATTAATTATCCAACCTCTTGAGGAAACTGACTAAGGAAGGAGGCCAGCAAAACCCTATTTTGCATTGTTCCACGCAAGGCAAAACAAACCTTCAAAGCAATAACAGAACCCAACACCCAAAGGGCATACTGTTCTAAAAAGAGGTAGAAGTGACAAAGACAAGCAATTTAAGTTGTGCTGTGCTAGTTCTATTTTCTCATTTCAATTCCTTTTTGAAAAAGTGATAGCTTCAGTGCTGCGTGTGTGTGTGTGTGTGTGTGTGTGTGTGTGTGTGTGTGTGTGTGTATCTATTCCTAGGGCAATCATGACCCCTTCACTTTAGTGACTCATATTTTGAAAGATTCTCATGTCTTTTTTCTCTTAAACGGGAGTCTACCTTTTTTCTTTGGTTTCTGATGTCTGCTAGTAGCATATGAAATAAGATTTGGGGTCACCTTGAGTTAGAAGAAGTTGCTATTATTGTATGGTTAAGTAATGGTGATACAGCAGGAGACTACCATTAGGCTAAGATGTTTTATTCTTCACCCTTCTATATTTTAAATAAGTAGCTGTTTGGAAACGAGGCATAAGACAAAATGTTCAGCATATTTACCCCAGAATATAAAATTTGTCTTTTAAACTAGTATGGTATTATCAAGAAATCCTATCTAGTTGAATAATAGAAATAAATGGCATCACAATAGTAATCCAGGATAAGATTGTTTTCTCCTACTATGCAATTTTGAATCTTTTGATGATTAACTTCTGGTCTATTGAGACAGCCTGACATTCTTCATTTGATCTGGTGAAGGTCTTCTCTCTTCCTCAAAGATGTATGTGACATTATTTTTTAATTAAAATTAAATAATGTTTAAGTCATCTTGTAAGCAATATGAAGATTATCTTAGTCACTTTTCTGTCACTGACAAATACTTGAGGAACCAATTTGAAGAAAGATTTCATTGGACACATGGTTTCAGAGGTTTCAGTCTGTGATCACTTGGCTCCTTTGTTTCTTGGTCTGTGCATGGGAAGGCAGAACAGTATGGTGGGGAACATTTGGTGGAGCAAAGTGACTCAGCTCATGGTAAACAGGAAGCAGAGGGAGATGAAGGGACCCATCATGGTATATCTTCCAAGGACACACCCCAGGGACCTACTTCCTCCAACCAGGCTCCATCCCCCATCATTATGAACTCATTGATGCATTAATCTATGGATGAGGCTAGCACCCTCATGATCTGATCACCTCTCAATACTACCACCAAGTTGGTGACCAAACTTCAACCACAATTTGGTGACCAAGACTTCAACACATGAGCCTTTAGAGGGGTGGGATACATTTCATATCTAACCCCCAATAAACATATCTCTAAGGAAAGAGACAATTTAGAAGACAGTGTTGCCACCAAGTTAAAAAAAATAAAACCACCACAGAGTGTTTGTCTCCCTCATGCCTGCCACTTCCTTATTCCACCTTCACTCCTTTTCTCCTGTGCCTTCTAGCTGGACTGACATCTTGTCCCCTCTCAGATACGGTAATTTGGGCAACTGTTTTAGTTATCTAGGCTGTTATTTCATATATAAGTAACTCTGACTGACAGAAAATGACATGTTTTCTACAAATGATTTTAAGTTCACAATCTCAGGCCACAAGAAATATATTTAGAAGATTATATGCTGGTAATTATCTCCTCATAACTTTTAAGTAATTGTTAAGACAATTTAAAGTATCCATGGCTTGTGGCCACTAAGATTTATCTTCCTGGTATTATATAACAGAGAAAACACCAGTTAATGGTTATTAGACTCTTTATTTTTTTCTTTTTGTAATGCCAGGAATCAAACCCTCATACATACTAGGCACATCCTCTGCCCCCTGAGCCCATTTGCTTCTCTTATACATATGCATTACTAACCCAAATAGTTGTACAGATGATTTTCTGATGTGGGCACTATGATATATGCCTGCATTCTCTGTGACTCAGGAGCTTGAGACAGGAGGATCACAGGCTCTAGGCAAGAGGCAGTTTGTGCAATTTAGTGAGAACTTGTCTCAAAATAAAAATATAATAAATGGGAGTTGAGGGTGGAGCTCAGTGGTAGAGCACTTGCTTAGCATGAAAAAGGCCCTGGGTTCAAGCCCCTGTACAAAAAAAAAAAAATGAAAAGAAAAAAAGATAAAAGAAATGCCAATCAAAATTCATTTTAATTTTAATTTTAATTTTCTCAATGGATTGCCATCTTTTTATTTAAGGTTAAGATTTTTGGCAAATATTTATTTGCCTCAAATAAAGCAGGTCAAGTTTTAACTAAGAGTTGAAAATGCATATCAATCTTAGCCACATTAAAGCTCCTACAGGAAAATCAATAGAGAATGGGAACCTTTTTCCATGAAAATTTCTATGTAAGTTTCTACATATCTGAAATATAAACTTTCAATCCAAAGAAAAATTCAGAAGACATGTCAATTTTCAATTTCATTCTTTTCTTTGGACATGAGTATTTACAACAGCATCACTCACAATATCCAAGAAGTGGAAACAGGCCAAAGCCCATCTTCCTTAAAGAAACAAAATATGGTATAGTTACACACAGGGATATTATTAGTTCATAAAAAGGAATAGTGTATTGTTACTTGCTACAACATAGATGAATCCTAGAAATCTCCCACCTGGTGAAAGAAGGCAGTTAAAAATATTACATATTGCATAATTGCATTTATAAGAAAGTCCAGAGCAGGAGAAATCTGTAGAGAGAGAAGAACTAGGGGTGGGGGTAAAGCCTAATGTTTCTTTATGAGGTGCTAATATTCTAAAATTAACTCTAGTGATAGTTCCACGTCTTTTCGACTTGCGAATATACTATATACATATATGCTATACATTAAGGATGGGTTGGTTATATAGTATAGGAATCATATTTTGATAAAGCTGTTAAAAAACAAAAGAGACAGGTGTCTGTTCCACTTGTTCCTAATTCTATTAAGTTTGGGGATTTTGTTGTTTGTTTGTTTAAAATGTAATACACCTTTCATTTTTGTAGTCATGTTTATTTTTTTAAAGGATGAGATTTTTAATCCTTTTGAGAAGTGTGAAACAAAACACTGTGAAATTTTTCTTTATCTTCTTTAAGTGTATGTAGAATATAAGGCAAGAAATAAATGTGAACTAATGCTGTGTAGAGTTATCATTTATATTAAAATTGTATATTAAGTGTTTCCTATGTGTCAGAAACCATGCTGTGGGCCAAGATTAGATGATTAGAGCACAATTTTAAAGTCATGTGATATTTTATATAGTACTACTCTCATTTTTATCTCATCTAAAAGGCCAATCATGTTTTATATTTTTAAAATAAAATAGGAAAGGTCCTTATCATTTTCTAAGACAGGGAAAGAAGTAAAAGAAGAAGAAACAACTAAAAGAAATGGAGCATAAAGTGAAAGCAGGATCTTTGGAAAATTCAGTTCACAAAAAGGTTCCATGGCATGTAATTTATTCATGGCTTGTGCTGGATTGAGTTAGTAGCAGCTGCTTCTCAACTCTTGGTTGTGGGAATCTCAGCTCACTGGCATCTCAAGACAAGAGGCGCGGCTGCCCAATTGCAGTATCATCCCTCCAAAACAAGATCCTGCATACCAAGAGGCTATAAAAGAGCCACAATCATCCTCACCTAACATACACCCTCTATTTTATGTTTTTGTTTATTTAGAATACATGTGAAAAAGGAGAGTTAGAATAGCTATTTGATGATACACAGAAAAAAAACAAACTCCATTATGTGCACTATAAGAGGCTGAACTTTGCTTACATTTTCTGAATTTCTTATGTATCATCATCATGAGTTAAAAATAATATATAATTTAATGACATCAAAGAACTTACAAACATTATACCTACATCACAGTATAAGTAAAATAACATACCTATTTGTATAGCATTTGTTAATTGCTTCCACATGCATAGTTTCCTTTGTCCTTTCAATAACTATTCTTAAGGTTTAGCTGAGATCAAATCTCATAAATATACTTAGTAGGTAGCAGAACTGAATCAACTAAATTGCCTAAATTCCAAACTTGTTTTCTTTCTGTTACGTTACAGCTACTACTCCTCCATGATTCTTGTGACATGATTCAACACTGCAGAGAAATTGGAGAAATGAATAGGGCCAAGAAACTGAAAAGTCTGTCATTCACTAATCTTGGATCTGTCCATTGCATCCACTGATCAGATTAGCAAACAGTACAGGCAGGAAATGGGATTATTCTTAGCTCTCTGACAGTCTGGAAAATTTAAGGAAGACCTATAAATATTCAGTAGGAAAGGAACTCCCTATTTTGAGAAAGGAAAATGGACTTACGAGACAGATCAGTCAAAAATAGGCCTGTAAGTGCTTGTATAACCTCAGAGACCAATACACAGGATTGGAATAGAAATTAGCACCTCGTCAGAGTTTAGGTTTATACTTATTTCTTAAGCAATTATACCAGTTCAGAAATATTTCTTTTTTTTAAAATGATTGCAATCATAATCATTACATTGACAATTTTAGTGCCTTTACTCTTTTGCTTTTGCATCAATAAAGATGTCCAATTAATAACACTGTCCAAGTTGATATTTATTTATTAGAGGAAGTTAACTGCTGTAGCAAACAGATCCCCAAATACAGAGTACATCAATTCATGATAGAAATTTAATCTTCATTCATAGTAACAATACAAAGAGGTGTTCCTATGCAAGATTAGGTTCATACTCTTCTAGGCTCCTTCCACTTAGAAGTCCTGCCATACTCTACAGTCTGTCATCACTTGCATGTATGCAATGAGTCGGGGGAAGAGAATAAAGAGAAGATACATTTGTTTCCTAAAAAGGTTGAGCAGGAAATGCTCATTATGTTTTTAGTTAGAAGACTCACATGTGGCCAAATTTAACAGTGAGTGAAAACAAAATATAAACTAACCATGTCTCTAAGAAAAGAGAGGAATGTGAGAAGCATGATAGTAGCAATGACCAAAGTCTGGAGTGCCTTAAAAATGAAGGACACCCAAACAGATTTGAAGGATAGTATGGGAGGTACCTTGAAGAGAGAGAAGTTGTTGAAGAAAGATAAGCAGTATAGCTAAAGCCTAAAAATATAACCATGACCTGAACTTCTTTTTCATTCTAATGTAAATACTTGATTTTCTTCTTTCATGTGCTATATTTCAATATCCATGGATAGGGACATTCATGAATATTTCCTTTGGTCATTTGTGTGACCTTTCCCTGATTTGCGAGATAAATGCAACAAAGTCTAGACATTAGGATGGCATATATGTCTAGAAATAGCTGGAACACTCTGTGAAGTTTTCCAGCAGTAATAGATTGAAATGGAAGTTATATTTGTCATGAACCAAAAAAAAAAAGAGGAACAAGAAGGTTTAGGTGGGACTCACACAGGAGAAATATCTCCAAATGGTAGGCAAGATGTTGGGGTAGAAGAAGGAAGGCTAAACTTGCAGATAAGCTACTCTTGTTTTTCATGATAATTCTATGCCTGTTGAATTTAATAGGATGTTTGGAGGTTATTGTGTAAAGTGGATGGGAATTTTATGTATGTAAATTAACTCTTTTAAAGTGAAACTGAGACATCACCTTGCTTATCGCTGTGACACTAGCACACATCTGAAGGTCAATAATATTCCCTAAAATTCTACAAGCCCATTGATCTCATTTTTGTCAGAGGCTTTAAAACCTGGAAGACAACAGTGTCAATATCACATAAAATTTCCAAAATTCAAGGAGCAAATGCCTGTGGCTTATGTAGACAATGGAAAATCAATGGTTAGAGAATTGAGGCCAGCTGAGAGTACCAGCCTTCCATTGCATTTGAATAGTCCACTTATACATGGAGTTTTGAATCATTTGACAATTTCTCTTTGAATACCTGCAGAAAGAAAACAACTAAGACATGAATTCGGATGCTGTATGTGCAACACAATGAAAGATTTATTGAAAAAACTGAATCAGCAGCAAGATCAAATCATTTATTCTCTTACTCTTATTTCTTCTTCCAACTTAGATTATCATTAGGACTTTGATCACTAACAATTAGGAAACGTAGAATAATTTCGCTTTTTAATTTTTCTCTACTCCATCATCGGCTGGGATTTAGCTCAGTTGGTTGAGTGCCGCGCTGCAGTCTCTGAGGTCCCGAGTTCAATTCCCAGCACCGCAAAAATGGGAGAAGGGCCTGGCAATCCACTCCCAAGTAAATCCTGAAACAGTTAGCCATTGAAAACCCTATGAGGGTCGCTATGAGTCGGATACCGACTCGATGGCACCTAACAACAACAACAACAACAACTCCATTATCAAATTTACAGAGAATATGTCTAAAGAGTGAAATAAACAGCTTGGTGTGGTGGCTCACGTCTGTAATCCCAGCGGTTTGGGAGGCGGAGACAGGAGGATTGCAAGTTCGAGACCAGAGGAAGTCTATGTAATTTAGCGAGACCCCCTCTCAGGAAGTAAGGAAAAAAAAATAAAAGGGCTGGGGGTGCATCTCAGTGGTCCAGCACTTGCAAAGTATGCAGGCGTGAGGCCCCGGGGTCAACCCCCAGTACCACAAAAAAAAAAAAGAGAGAGTGAAATAAACTTGATGCCCACTTCCAGACAGCAGATAATAGAGTGGAGATGGAGGGAGGATTGTAGAATATTATAATATTCCTGGAAATACAGACACCTTGAGGCACTCTCTTTGAATGAGTTGAGTTTGATTCAAGACTTAGATTCAGTAATTGAGTAGCTTTTCCAGGATTTATCTCATTTGAATTTCTATGTGGGCTTTTCTAGCCAGTTTTAGAGAAAGTGAATCTTTTCATGGTTGCCCTGAGAAAATGTTCCATATGAGAAGGCTTTCTTGGAAGATTTCCAAGATTATACAAGTTGGAAACTCAAAATATTACTGTAGATTATTAGTTATATATGAAATGGAGTACAAAGAATTCTTACTAAGCTAGCCCAAGGAAGTCACAAAATTGTTCCCTTATTGAAAATAGATAAGTATCTGATTTAATTAGAACCCAGATCCTTCCGTTCTAAAATCAGAAAGAATCAGAAAGGCAAAAATCAATTTCACAAAACACAATTTACCAAAATAGCTGAATAATAATAATTTTATCAAAAATGTAAAAAGATACCACTTTTTGGAAAATATATCTATCATTTTTTTAAATTTTTCTTTCCTGGAAATTCTAGTCACATGGAAAGTATGAAAATGAGATGGCTCAAAATTCCAACACTAAAAAATTGTAAGGTTTTTAATAAGATACACTATATCAAAATAACTTTAACTTCCATATTTCTTATCAAACAGTCTAAGGAAAAGCATAAGCTTTATATTTAAAAATTTCTCATTTTGATTCAAGTGTTGGGGCATGTCTGTATACTGAAGTGTGTTGTATGTTGACAGGCATTATTAATAAGTACATAATATACAAAACCGATATCTCAGTCCCTTTGTTCACATTTCAATAAATAAATATTACATTTTTTTCTCTCTACTTTTTCTAGTATTAATCCAGAATCAAAGTAATGAAAATGTTACTTTTCAGTTTTATCTGATCTGCTTTAAAAGCTTGAGGCTATTTTAATTCAAAGTATAAATGATTTTAATGCAAGTGAGAAGAACTTCTATTACCTTAATATACATTCAAGATAGAAAATAATATGCTTTATGTCATCCAAATTAAGTAGAAAAAATCAAATATTAATAAATTCAGAACCTGGTTTAAAGTTTCTTAGGTTTTATTTTATTTTTAATTGATATATAAAAATTATACATATTTATGGGGTACAATGAGATGTTTTAATAGGTTTAATAGGTTTAATAAGTTTAATAGGTTTTAATAGGTATACAACACATAATCAAATCAGATTTTTAGCATATCCATCACCTCACCAGGGCTTCACACCTTTGAAAAATTGGGTTCAGGACTGGGTACAAGTTCAATATATGAAAATTTAAAGGGTTTGGTTTCCGTTTGAGTTCAGGTTTAAATCCTATGTGTAGATAGGAGGGTTTCAAGCCAAACCCTTACCCAAACCCTGAACCTTTCAGGTTTAAGAATTTTTTTAAAGATTTTAAACCCCATTCTGAATCTCAACATGTGAAACACAAACCCTGTGAAAGCATGGATTCTGTTCAGCTTTTAATATTTCTTCTTGGGTTTTTTTTTTTTTTTTTTTGTATCATTGTTGTTAGGTGCCCTCAAGTCATGTCCGACTCATAGTGACCCTCATAGGGTTTTCAATGGCTGATTGTTTTGGGATTGCCAGGATTGCCTCGGGAGTGGATTGCCACGTCCTTCTCCCATTTTTTGTGGTACTGGGAATGGAACCTGGGCCCTCAGAGACTGCAGAGGAGAACTCTACAAACTAAGCTAGATCCCAGCCCCTTTTGTATCGTTGTTTTTAGGTGCTGTAGAGTGGGTATCTAACTCATAGAGACCCTCCATACCACAGGAGAAACACTATTGTCAGTGCTTCTCTGCTATTTATAGGGTTTTAAATGGAGGATTGATTTTTGGGAGTGGATTTCTGGGTCCGTCTCCCAAGCCTAAAGCACCTGGTGTTCCTAGGCAGTCTCTCATCTAGGTACTAACCAGGCCTGGCCCTGTTTAGCTTCCAAGATCTGACAGGATCAGAGGCCACAGTGCTACGGCTGCAGGCTCTTTGTACCATTAGCAATCAAAAATTGAAAAAAACACTAAAATTTTGTCTATCTAAACATAAGATTAAAATTTTAAATCTGAACCCAAACCGAACCTCAACCCTCTAAATTTTAACATATTGAACCTGCACCTGAACGTGAACCCAATTTTTGTCAGGTTTGAAGCTCTGCCTCAAATATTTATCATTTCTGTGTGATTTGAAATTTTAAGTTATTTTCCTCTTTGTTTGAACAGTATTTTATTGCTCCAGAGTAAATTTTGCTTCCCTAAAGGGATTTTTACCATCTAATAAAAACATCATTGTTCTATACTATTATCTAATTTAAAGAATATAAAGAGTCAACAGCTCCCTCCCCTACTTATTGTGGTTATTTGTACATTTCAATATTGGCAATAGCAGATAAGTTTCTCAACATAGTAAGGTAATAACAGTTTTGAATAAGGAGTTTGCATTAATATTGCAATATTTTTCTTCTTGACTTTCAAATCATTGAAGCATGAACATCTTTTTGGCTGCATAATTGGGTTTTTGTATGAGAAACAAAGTTTTTGAATTGGCACCAAATTTGATTAAAGACACAGTTCCTGTAATAATCAGAACATTGGTGCAATGGCCAAATAGTTCTCACTGCTAAAGTTCTAAGGCCTTTTTTTTTTCTACTACTTTATGTTCTACTTAAGGTTCATTTAGTTGCTGATTTGGGCAGCTATTTGCTGTTTTTAAATCTGAAGCAATTTGATGACTAGATATGGTTCATGTAAAGTTAATTATAACAAGTAGGTAAAAATTATTAAAATTTAGACAGACTATGATACAAAAAAAAAAAACACCTCAAGACACAAAGTTTAGATAAAATATCCAGAGCTAGAGAAACTGCACCTATTTAAAAATCAATTTCCCATGAAATTATTAGTGGAGAGGTATAAAATTTTTATCTTTGAGAATCATTTCTTTTTTCTTTTGTCTTTGTAATGGAAAAAAGAGAAAGATCTTGACATGTGAATATAGACAGGATACATCTGTAATAAATTAGGAGGGCACATTTCTATTCCTCAAGTTGATGTCAAATTGTTCAGGAAAACATAATGTATAATTTGGTTTTTTTAAAAATAAAATAGGAATTCAGAGGAGGGATATAGAAAAAGGAACCAAATTTCTGAGGAAAGAAATTATTAGAAGAAACAAATTAACCTGGTAAGACAGAATATCTATCAGTTTTAAAAAGACATTTTCAGATTGGCATGGTGGCACACACCTGTAATCCCAGTACTCAGGAGGCTGACGCAGGAGGATTATGAGTTCAAGATCAGCCTGGGCTACATAGCAAGAGCCATTCTAAAAAAATAAATAAAAAATAAAATAAATTAAATTAAATCAAAGGTAAATAAAAGGACATTTTCAATATAGTAAATAGATAAGATGACAGTAGATTCCATTAGAAATAATATGCTTTTAAAAAGTAGTCAGTAAATAGTAGATTGAAAAAGTGTATGGGCCCAGAATCATGGATACAGTGTGGCTGAAGCTATAACATAAAAAAATGGAGTGTAAAATCCTAGCCAAGCCAAAACACCATCAGTTGGATTCTGCTCTGTTGTAAGAAAAATTTTCTTCAGAGCAGATATAAGAGAAACAGTTAATCAGAAAAGGCTTTGATATACTTATCTACTCAGTACTCTCCAAGGTATAGGGACAACACAGAAAAGAATCCAAAGAGTACCACACTGAACTGAAAGAATTTATTTGAAAAATCAATCTGCTTTTAAAACATATTGATGCAATGTGCTGTCTTTCTCCCACTAGAATGGAAGTTTCACAAAGGTGGGTATTTTTTCCTCTGATGTCTTCATTGTTATACCTTATTCTGCACACACATACAAAAATGTTCTTGTTAGGTGCCATCGAGTTGAATCCAACACATAGCAACCTATGTACAACAGGACAAAACACTCCCTGACACTGCCTTGGACACAATCTTTTCATGTTTGAGCCCATTGTTGCAGTGACTATGTTTCATCTCATTTTGAGCCATGCCACATCAACAAAAGGAGGTCACCTGGGCTTTATTCCATTCCCATCACTAAGGTTGACTCTACTTTGAGAAGGCAACTGTTCCCCAGTTGTCTTTTGGATGCGTTCCAGGCAGAGGGAGATGGGGGGCTCATTTTCTGACACTATATTTGACAATGCTTCCCTAATGTTCATAGGATTTTCAATGGCTAATTTTCAGGAGTGGGCTACTGGGTCTTTCTCCCCAGTTTGTCTCAGTCTGAAAGCTCAATTGAAGCCTGTCCACTCTGGGTGGCCTTGCTGAGATCTGAGATACCAGTGGCATAGCTTTTGGCATCACAGCAACAAGAAAGCCCCCACACTACAACAAGCTGACAAACACAAACACATGGGAGACAAAAAAGAATGTTTAGGATTAAGCATATACTCCATAGATATTTATCATAAAATAAATGAATAAATAGAAACACAACTGAGGCAGAATGAACATACTTGTCATCGTTGTTGTTGTTGTTAGGTGCCGTCGAGTCGGTATCCAACTCATAGCGACCCTCTGTACAACAGGGGAAACACTATTGTCAGTGCTTCTCTGCTGTTCATAGGGTTTTCAATGGCAGATTGATTTTTGGGAAAGGGTTGCCAGGTTCTTCTCCCAAGCCTACAGCTTCTGGTGTTCCAAGGCAGTCTCCCATCCAGGTACTAACCAGGCCCAGCCACAGGGCTACAGCTGCAGACATACTTGTCGTTACCATGGATGAAATATAACACTTAATGTACCAGCTACCCTTACTCTGATTCCATGCTAATCAAAGAAAAATTTAATCAAGGAGGCATTTTCCCAGGAAAAAAGTGGTTATGTACATTCACTGAAAAGTTAGTTCCTTCATTGTTGTTGTCGAGTTGGTGTCCGACTCATAGAGACCCTGTGTACAACAGAAGAAACAGTATTAAGTACTTCTCTACTATTCACAGGGTTTTAAATGGCTGATTATTTTTGGGGAGTGGGTTTTCAGGTCCTTCTCCTAAGCCTACAGCATCTGGTATTCCCAGGCGGTCTCTGGTGTATGGACTAACCAGGCCCAACCCTGCTTAGCTTCTGAGATCTGATGGGATCAGACGCCACAGTGGTATGGCTACAGGCGAGATCCTTCATTAAAAGATTTTAATTTCTGTTTTATTCAAATACTCAATAATTTAGAAAATATCCTCTCTGACCCAGGGGAGGCATCTTTTTTGTTAATGTTTGAGCATTTTATGTGCATCAGCATCCAAGCCAGCACCTGTTTGAGAAAGAGAAGTTATGATAGGAATTCAGAATAGATCTATGCAAAAGAAAGAATTTTAAGAGCTTGCCTAAACTGACTATTGTTGATAACTGTGAAGCTTTTTCTTCTACCCAATTTTACATTCCATGCTCAGATTAAATTATTACTTTTGGTGAGAGAACTGAATCATTTAGATCTATAAATAAGAAATCAATGGCACATTCTATTGATTCACCTTTTGACCTGTCAAAACACCTGTCAAAACAAAGACTTAAGCCAAAGATGATTTCCCTTATTTCATTCAGATTTGAAACATCAGTCTTCAAAGGAAAATAGACATATCTAGACCACTCAGGATACCCTCTTTGATTGCTTCATCAAATGACCTTCCTCTTGATAGGTCACTTCATAAGATTCTACTTTTTGTTTAAGCATCCTAGTATGCCAACAAATATGGAAGGAAGACTGACCTCTCATTTTGAAACCCAGGACCATGAAAACAAATGTGTGCTCCCCAAATTCATATGTTGTAATTCTAATCCTTAGTGTAATGGTATTAGGAAGTGGGAACCTTGGGAGGTGATTAGGGCCCAAGGGCAGGTGATGGGATTAGTATCCTTATGAAAGGTCACAAAAGACCTTCACCTTCTTTCCACTATCTGAAGACACAGTGAGAAGACCCCATCTATGGAATCAGAAAGGGGGCCCTCATCAGACAGCAACTCTGACAGCAGCTTGATCTTGGACAACCCAGCCTCCAGAATTATGTGAAACAAATTTCTCTTCTTTGTGTGTTGGCCAGTTACTGGTATTTTTGTTATAGCAGCCCAACCACACTCAGACCCTGGAAAACTGAAGATTTTGATAAACTAAATGGGAAAGAATTTCCTCAGGTTATACTATCTGGTAAAGTCTTTACTAGAGTTAAAAATGTTTTTAAAATTCAACAGTTTTGGTATTAAAATAAAACAAAATCGATTAATTAAAAGCTACAAAAAAAAAGCAATGTTTGTGTAGGTTCCCACATATACCAGACTCACCCTACTTCAAAGTTTTGCTTTTGCTATTTGCTACTCCCTCGAATAATTTCTCCCAGAGTTCTCTAGCTCTTGTGTTATCTCTTTCTCTTCCTCTCTCTCTCTCTCTCTCTCTCTCTCTCTCTCTCTCTTTCTCCAAATTAATTCTTGTTCCAGCATTACCCACTCTTTGAGCATCTGCTAGACACCCTCCTTATTAAAGAACCACAACTCACTCCCTATTCCTGTGATATTTTTCTCCACAACTATAATCTCTGTATACTGTGATTTATGTTTTTATTATTGGTGTTGTTTATTGTCCATTTTACCTACAAGAATTTAGTTTGCATGAGGATAGGACACTGTCTACTTTTTACTTTGCTGTACCCCTAAGAACCTAAGCCAATTCAGCACATGGCATGCACTCAGTAATATTATTGAATGAAAGAATGAGCAAATGGATGTATGAATGAGAGTTGTTCTGTAAAAGCCTGATTACTTCTAAGAAAACAACCACAGCCTTGCTTAGTTTTGTAGTCAGGGACACTTGCCTGCACTGAAGAAACAGCCCCAAGTTATTACTATTCTGAGAAGCATCTCATGGATGCTAGCTGTCCCCGTAATATGAATTCATCCCCTCCCTTAGTTTGTTGTTAGCTTATTTAAGTTATATGCTACTGATCTGAATCTTATTATGTTTAAGTTTTAAGGTTTTTTGTTTGTTTTTGTTTTTTGTTTTTTTGTGGTACTTGGGAGTTAAACCCAGGGCCCAGGGCCTCACGCTTCTTTTGCAAGGGCTCTACCTCTGAGCTGCACTCCTAGCCCATTTTTCATTTTTTATCTTGTGACAAGGTCATGCTAAGTTACGCAGGCTGCCTGTGGCCTTGAACCTGTGATCCTCCTGCTTGCTGAGTTGCTGGGATTATAGGCATGCACCACTGCTCCCAGAGCAATTTTTTTACTTTTGAAATGTTACTTCACTGTTTGTATTGATGAAATAAATAACAAGAATATAGGTGTTTCTTAATGAATACACATATCAATTTCTTCATTTGTAAAATATATGAGTGGTTTTGAAAGACAAAATACTATACACACACGTGCTTCAAAAATGTAAAAACATACAATTTTATATTGTTATTTTAATAAAATTGCTGCTGTAAATTTTCATAAATTTTATTTCTCTATGCTACCTCTGCTGAAAATATCTGAAATGTTATACTAGCACTTTCACACAGATTTATTTTAAATTTAATAAGCATCTATCAAAAATATGGCCTGCAGCCATAACACCATGGCTTCCAATCCTGTCAGATCTCAGAAGGTTAGCAGGGTTGGACCAGTTAGTACTTGGATGGGAGATCACCTGGGAACACCAGGTGCTGTAGGCTTGGGAGAAGCACCTGGCAACCCACTCCCAAAAAACAACCAGTCATTGAAAACCCTATGAATAGCAGAGAATCACTGACAACAGGGCTTCTCCTGTTGTACTCTACATAGGATCGCTAAGAGTCAGATACCGACTCAACAGCACCTAACAAAAACAATCAAACATATACAGTGTTCTTCTTGTTGTTGGGCACCATCCAGTAGGGTTTTCAATGTCTGATTGTTTCAGGATTATGTTCTTCTCCAATTTCTGTGGTGCTTGGGATGGAATCAGTGTCTTTGTTAGTCTACCAACTGAGCTAAACCCAGCCCCATGTAAAGGGTAGACTAGTGTTAATCACATCCCACAGCACCACTACCTACCTTTAGCAAAAAACTAGTCCTTTTGTGTCAGTGGTTCCCCTTGGTGTGCATAACACCACGAAAATTCAACACATTTACTTTTGTTATCATCAAGAAATCCCCACCTTTGCAGCACAGAAAGTCTCCTACACACTTAAGAAGCAGCCTGTTGTGGTGGCCACCTGCCAGATGAGCTCAAGTTCTTGCCATAATTATGGGCTGTTTATTTGCATCTTCAAATCACACCGAAAAAACCCGTTCCAAGACTTCATGAAGATGGGAAAAATTTCTTAATTATTGTGGCTAGACATCACTGTGTTTCTTCTGATTTGCATCCTTATTTTCTCTATTTAGTATTTTCTGTTATCCTTGGTTTCTCCAAATAATCTTTTAACTTTTGACCAAGCAGTATTCTACAATTTTGCTCTCTAAATTATTATTTGTTTTTCTTTTACTTAACACATTATACATATGTATGGGATTCAGTATAATTTCAATATATTTGTATGTGTAAATATCAATTACAGACAACTGGCATACCCATCACCTCAAATGCATTATTTCTTTGGGTTGGGAGCAAAATCCTCTTTACTAGCTATTTTGAAATATATGATTAATTCTCATTAATCATAGTTACTATACTGCACATCAACAAAAAAAGTCAGACCTTAGAGATAAACTTGAATCCGCATAGCTCTCTACAGTGAAAAGTAGAATTTTATTATTTCAAATTACTTCTGTAGTGAAAAGTGTAGATACTACATTTTCCCCTCTTGCAACATTATCCTGCACAGGTTATTTTCTTATTGATTTTTGACCTATATGAATAAATGAGAAAGTGGACCCAATCCCTGCTCTTATCATGCTAACATGGCTGCCCACCTACATGTCTATATTCCTTTCTAGAATGCAAGCTCCGTGAAGGCAGACACAGTGTTTTCCCTTCACTGTTACAGTATAAATAAATAGTTACTTGGCAAGTGACACACACTTAATTCTCACATATCATTTGAGACAAGGTGAACATAATGATAAATGTATGATTTGTACCTCATACTTGGACCTGGCCTTAAGATGCACCATGGTCTTCTTAGCAAGGAAAAGGAGATTTAAAAGCTGTAGTGCCCACTGGGAAGAGGAGGCCTTTCTGACCACATGTTCCTAAGATGTTTATTTCTATGATCATCTTTTCCTATGGCAAGAAAAATTGTGAAAGATTGTGAAAAGGATGAAAGATATTCCTTCTAATGGTCTTCTATTTTACAACTCTTTAAGATGAAGAAAACTGATAGCAGTGGGAAATGAATTAGGTCCCATGGAATGCAATTGATTATTTTCCTATGTATAGGGATAAGTTTTGCATTTATTTATGTGTGTATCATTCCTGGCTGCCTTTACCTGTATGTTCTACTTAAATTTTCCTTGAAACTACTACTTTATTAATTACTGAAATTGTCACATACTTATTATATATTTGTATAAAATCATGATCTTGCCCTTCAAAATTATCGTTTGATACTTGTTAAAACTTACAAAAATAAGTTCTCAACTGTAATAAAATCTATTTAAGTTTGACTAAATGAAAGGCTTAAAATATATAATATGTTTTAAAATACGTTTTTCTGAGTGTCACATGATTTTAATATTAAAACTACATGATGCTGACAGAACAAAAAATTTCCTGTCATTCTTACCTTGTCCCTTATACCAGTGATATAATCACTTTCTTTAACAGCAGGCTAGGCACATTTATTTAATGACAGCATGTTATTTAATCTTTCATTTTAAAAGGGATATTAATAATGCAGTTACATAAAAATAAATGAAGGTGAAGATGTATGCCAACATCAATTTACAACTTTCTTCTGTTTAATTAATATTATTGCATGTTTTAATTTGAAGTGTGTGTTGCTCATCAACATGAGATGTTTAATTTATAGGAAACTTCATTCAAAAGACTGCCTCCAGAGAAACAGCAATTTAGTCTGGGTTATGCACACACATTGGGAATAAGTATGCGGTTCACAGAGGACTTTTTTGTAAGCATCACTCTCAATTAAGTTGAGCTTGCTGTGATATACACTTATTCTTAATCAATAAATTATTTCAATATAATTGGTAAGAAACACAAATTGGGTGACTACCAGGTTCTGATTCATCTTCAATTCCTATCAATTATGTTTTCTGCTATTGAATGCATTTTCCCACTGATTTCACCTGGCAGCACCCTGATGAAAGATCTTCATTGTCACAGCAGCAATTTCCCATCTGGTCTCCCCAGCTTTCTTCATCATCTGCAACACAGACAGTGGTCACTTCATTTAACTCAACATCTACATTTTCTTGTAATTCTTATAGGGTTTGTTTGTTTGTTTTTACCTTTAGAGAGCACAAATCTGACAATGTTAATACTCTACTTAAAATGCACCAATGACTTTTCTTGTCACTTACACGCAGTCTCTCACACTATATGCTCTGTCTCCATGGCTCTATTTGTATCTCTCTAACATTGGATACCGACTCGACGGCATCTAACAACAACAACAACAACAACAACAGTTTCTGGGAGAAAGACGTGGCAATCCACTCCCGAGGCAATCCTGAAACAATCAGCCATTGAAAACTCTGAGGGTCACTATGAGTTGGAAAGGACTGCACAGCACCTAACAACATTTCTTCAGGTCTGTATACAATCCCTCTACAAGATTGTGAAAACAACACATTCCTTCCTATTCTAAATAGTTCTTGCACATCATTCAAATCTTAGTTCAAATGCAACTTCTTTGTGAAATTTTCTGTAACTGCATGATACAGATCATTCTTATGGGCATCCTTGTTGTTAGGTGCCGTCAAGTCGGTATCCGACTCTGGGCATCCTAGGAAAGCTATTTGTATGTGGCCCCTCCCTTTTCTGTAAACTTTTTAAGGACTAGAATCTTCTTATTTGTAATATACTGACCTATTTATCTGGACATTACCAGATAATAACAACTTAGGAAGTCTCTATGAATCCACTTTTTGTAAATATTAATTTGTCATATTTTATGCCACCAAAATAAAGTAACCAACTGTGGTTATTTACACAAAAGAACACTGAATAGTTTCAGAGTTCTTTTGAAATGGGCAAAAACAATTTCAGAAATAGAAAAAATAGAACATAGCTTTAATCTTCTAAACATTTTATTATTCTCAGGATAATATTTTGGGGAAATTATGCCAAAATATAAAAAAAATTTAGTATGTCTAAGAAATATTTGATTTCATCAAAACATACTGATACCTCACCATTAGGCAGATATTCAGGATATAAAAATTATTAAGAAATCTCACAATCAGTTTCTTTCCAGAATATTAAATTAGTACATGTGAAGTAGTCATTTTAGTAAGTCAAAAACAGTTGAAGTCAAATTTGGCCATTTAATAATAAATTAACCTTAAGTAAATAGATATAGAACCTAAATATTAAAAGTAGACTACCTCAGGGTCTTGAATTGCATAAGAAGTGTAGTAAGAACAAAGAAAAGGAAAAACAATCATAATTTGGGGTGAAATTTTAAAAAGTCACAGGTAAACAGTAGAAATTGATCCAGATTATGAAGCATTTTGTACAAATTCAGCAGATAAAAATGGTGGAAATGACATTTCAATTAGGAGGTGCATATTTTTAATGGAAATTGGCAAGTCTCACCAAGCTTATTTTAGACAAAATAAATACAAATATATTCAAATTAGCACAGCCAAATGGGGATTATCACACACCATGTATTCTCACAAAAATTCAAAGATAAAAAACAAACTATATTTTGGTTTGATAGGAATTGGAACTGGAAGTTAAAATAGTGGATTTTCTCAATATATGCCAGACATTAATTGTACCAGTGTAATCATACGGCCTGGGTTCAAATCCCAGATTACCTACTTCATAGCCACATGACCTCAGGTAGATCATTTCTCTATTTAAAAATGTGAAAAGAGAGTTATGAAGATAAAATGATGTCACCATATGCAAAATACCTGATAATGCAAGACATACAATAAATGCTAGATATGGATTTACTAATAATCTCTCTGAGCTATTCCATTTTGCTTCTTTTCCCCCATCCATTGACTGGTTTCAACCAATTTAGATGGCTTGTTGCTCAGCATAAAAGCTTCCTAATTCCTTTCTATGAGAGAAGGATGTGACATTCCACTCCCGAAGCAATCTCAAAACAATCAGCCATTGAAAACCCTATGAGGGTCACTATGACTTGGTCCTGACTGGACAACACCTACCAACAGCAACAGCAATTCTTCTCTGCAGCATAAAACTGCTTTCCCTCTGACAACATACTAAACGAGTGGTTTGGGGTCTGATGTATGTATTAGATCATACTGGCTATAGATAAGGAATGAATCAGCTGGGTGCAGTGGCACATGCCTATAATTCCAGTGACTGGGGAGGCAGAGGCAGGAGGATCACAAATTTGAAGCCAAAGGCAGCATTTACTACTTAGCAAGACCTTAACTCAAAGTAAAAAATAAATTAATTAATTTAAAAAAACACAGTATGGGTGCAGCTCAGTGGTAGAGTGCTTGCCAAATATATGTGAGGCCCTGAGTTCAGTCCTCCAGTACCACAAAAAAGGAAAAAAGAAAAAAGAAAGAAACAAAGAAAGAAAGAAAGAAAGAAAAGAAGGAAGAAAGAAGGAAGGAAGGAAGGAAGGAAGGAAGGAAGGAAGGAAGGAAGGAAGGAAGGAAGGAAGAAAAGAAAAGAAGGAAAGAATGAAGGAAGGAAAAGAAGGAAAGGAAAGGAAAAGAAAGGAAAGGAAAGAAAAGGAAAAGAAAAGAAAAAAAAGATTAATACCCTAGAATATGAAAAGCTTATCAGTGCTAGGTGGAGCCAATAATAAATATGTTGCTGTTGTGAGATGCTGTAGAGTCGGTATCTGACTCATAGCAACTCTACAACAAGGGAAATACTATTGTCAGTGCTTCTCTGCCATTCATAGGGTTTTCAATGTTGGATTGATTTTTTGGGAGTGAGTTGCCAGGTCCTTCTCCCAAAATAATAAATACAGCTTAAAAGAAATAATTTAATCTATTAAAAGTACTAAAGATGATTATGACTCTATGACTAATCCAGGATGTTTTTTAAAGTATGTAAAAATGACCAGGAAAACTAAAGCCCAATCTGAAGGCTTATGGCTATCTTGATAAGGAGTTTGGGCTTCATTCATAGATAATGGGGAAGAATCAAAGACTTTATGAAAGACTGTGTGTTTAAACCAAATGACTTTGAAAGCAATGTACAAATAGAAAAAAACAAGAGTACAGTGGTAGAAGTATATGTGATATGAGAAAGGAAGATATGAATATAGTTTGTGATTTCACGGACATGATCCACATGTTGTTATGTGCTATCAAGTTGGACTCCTAGGCATCCTATATACAATAGAATGAAACATTCTCAAAACTGTGTCATACTCAGCACTATTGTCACTGATTTTTTACTATTCATGGGGGTCCACATAGAGAAATCATAGTCTTGCAGATAGCCAAAATCTTGTCATTTTACTACTGTTTGAACCACAGCTGTGTTGTTATTGTTAGGTGCTGTAGAGTAAGGTCCTCCTCATAGAGATCCTATGCACAAAAGAAAGAAACACTACCCAACACTGTGCCATGCCCAGCGCTTTGACAATGCTTCTCTGCTGTTCATAGGGTTTTCAATGGCTGATTAGGAATTGTCTCAGGAGTGAGTTTCCAGGTCCTTCTACGTTTGCAGGGCTGGAGATTGAACCCAGGGCCTCAGAGAGTAAAGAGCAGCACTCTATCAACTGAGCTAAACATCAGCCAAATGATGTTATTGAAATACATTTAGTAATATTGTTGACTATCTAAAACTTATTTCCAATAAAATAAATTCACATGGAAAATGTTCTACATAATGTGTTCAAAAATAGTAACAGCCCAACTATCACTTATATTTCTATGTTAATACCAAGATCAAGGAGATTTGAAGCACAAGTTCAAATTGAAAACATTTTTTCCTAGAAAATGTTTACTGTTCTCTGCTTCTTCATTGTAATGGCACATTTTTATTTAAAAAACAAACAGGTGATTGAAACTGGCAGTGTGAAAAGTCATATGCACAAAACAGAGTTCAACCTGATATAGCTGCAGTGATTATGAAATAAATTAGCTTACAGATCTTCAGAGTTCAGCTTTTGGTAAACCGAAAATATGCCCTGTTACTGGCACATATTTCTGCCCCTGGGAATCCTTATCTGTTCAAATATAGTGGCTTGAAAACCACTATAGAATGATAAATGAATAAACATTCCGGAGACAATATGGTTCCACCCCATTCGCTCTGTTCCTGAGACTGGCTGGCCTCAGGTCATTCTTTCCATTCTTCCCCTGCATTTTCTTGAAGATATTATCTCCAGAATGAACACCTTCTAGATCATAATTTCTTTCCTCTTATGCCAGCAGCATTCTAAAATACTTTATTCTAAAAAAATATGAGAATAATAAAAACATTTCCACAGTTATTGTTTCTTAAAATTAGTTAGTTTTAGCATGTGTTGACTTGAATGTTTCATAAAATATTTGATCACTGGAGGCTATGTTCAGGCAATGCTATGTTGATATTTAAATCACAGAAAACCTGGGGAGTGCTAACAGGTTTGAGGATGCTGCAAGGAACATTCTGTTCCTTCAGAGTAGCTCCTTTACTGGGTGGCGCACATGTACCCTGGGTGCTATGACTGATATATGCTGATGGAATAGAGTGGTTTAGTCTCCAGAAGTTGCCCCACAGCATCTGCTCGATGGGAATCATACCTCACTGCCACTCCCAAAATGACTTATTGCCAATGTCTGAATGACACAATTTACAAAAAGCCATTCGTCTTGTCTCACCTGAAAACCACTTTGTAGGGGCAGTTTATGCCACAAACTTCCCTGCAGATCAAGCCAAAGTTCTGTTTTACTTGATATAATACATTCATATGATATTCCTTTCCTCTGCTTTCTTTACTTCCTTCTAACAGACTTTGAATAAGGAGTGTGTCCTCAATAAATCCCATATGCCAAATATCTGTCATAGTATCTGTTCCCAGGAAATGCAACCTAAAACTCTTTATTTACAGGATACCTAAAACTTCTCCTTAATAAGTATATAATTATTAATCACATTATAAGTATATGATAATATATTTTTTCATAGGTTTTGAAAGTCACAAGACATTTTATTGAAGTAAAATTCAATAATTGAAGTATGGAATAATAACTATATAAAATACCTAGTGATTAGAAGTAAAATCTTCATGAATAAAGCACAGTATTATTATTCTGTTATTAGAAATACACCTTACCATTTTGCTTGGAAGTGAATAAGAAAAACATGGTTTCCATGTTTAGTATATAGAGGCACACTAAGCCACTAAACTAGAACAATCATGAATTTATTCGTTGTGCCCACCCTAAAATACTTCAACCCTACCATAATACAGGTGGTCTTAAAACTATCTGTAATATTTTGGGGGGCTTGCAATCATAATATTATTCTGACTTCAAATTAAATTTAAATGTTTTATTGCAATGATTTGGGACTTCTCAAGATCAGCAGAATGTTTCCAAGTTATCCTTTTTATGAGCCAAAATTATTCTTCCCAATCCTGAATATTTGAGAAAAGTTGATAAGGGATGGTTTCTAATTATGGAAGCATATATACATCCTTTCTTAGTGTTTTGAGACCTTGAATCAACAAAGCCAAGGAAATTTTTTATATATGTCTTCCTCCATGGTTTGAAAATGCTGGGGCTACTTGCATTTTCAGTCTTGTGCGTAACAGGTAATGTACATTCTGTTCTGAGTTGATGGAGAGTATAATTTTCTGAAATTGTGGATAGAATGAAGCTTAAACACATTGCCTATGTGCAAAGGTACTAAAAGCTTTATGTACTTGAATGCATTTAATTCCCAAAATATCCTGTTTAAAAGGCACTTCATTATCACCACTTTAAATACGGGAAAATAAAGGTAAAGAGGTATTAAAAAACTCATTCCAGAGATCACAGCTAGATCCAAGCTTCTGGCTCCTATATATACATTTTTATTATAATCTGCTCTATAATGTTTTATTTACCACGAAGAAAAGTTTAGTTATGATAGAAAATATACTTAAAGATAGTTATTACAATAGCATTTTCCCTAACCATTTGTAAAAGTTAATATGTGGCTTATGGACTGTATTTATGTGTCAATAATTTGAAAATTTTGGCTTTTATCCAATTGTGTAACATGTTGGTTATGGTCCTACATTTGTAAGGTGTAAAAATAAATTATCATAATCTTTAATTATTTTATTGAATGCTAAATGAAAATAAGTTTAAACCAGAGACGATAAATCTCAAATCTTAATGTGAAAAATTTTACTAAAGTCTTTAAGAAGCTATTGACTCAAGTGATTTTGAGAATGCAGAGCACATACTAAAGCATTAGCTTCCTGTTTAGATATATAGAGAATAAAATTTCTGAATATTTATCTATGAATTACTACAATATTTCTGCTAAATCTATTCTTTTGTTGTATGTTGTGAATGCAAATTCTTTCTCTGTCTCTACTAACTACAATAACCAAAAACCTATGATGCCATCTAAAGATTATTGTGTTGAACCCTTGAGACTATTAATTCTTGTAGGAAGAAACTACATTTGTTAAAAAATTTGTAGAAAAGTATGTTTTCTCTCTTCAATTTTGTAGCTACCTCTGTCAGAGAATATTAATTTTGTTCATTATCCTTGTGGCTATTAACCCATTGACTCTGACTTTTCTGGTCTTCTCTTGACTAATTAATAAAATATAGGAAATTGTACAATTCCCTTTAGAGACATGTTAAAGTCATCCTTCTTGTGTAAAGAAATAATAATCCATTTCATAAATTTAATAAATGAGTGGTTGTAAGAGATTAACGTTAAAACCCAGTACAGCATCTTGATTTTTCCACCTCTGGCAGATACTTACAAGCTAGGAGATGAATTGAAATGTGAACCAGTGAAAGTGGGAGCAAATTATGTTCTGTGCTGAAGACTTGAAAGAAGTGAAATTACTTAATGTAGGGGAAAAAGAACCTCAGGATCAAGAAAAATAACATGTGCATAGCACTTACAGCCCTAAATGAAACTGCTTTTCTACCTCTGTGAAAGATACTCTGCTTCTCTTGATGCATCAAAGACTGATATTTTGACAATGCATGCATATGTACACAGGGATAAACATTTGTTCATCTACTTAATTCTAAGTATTTTTATGTGGTTAGTTGTCTTATTACTATTATTATATTTTATGATGATGGTGTTGACGATCCTGTTGCAAAATTAAAAATCAATCTATTTAACTAATGAAGGGAAAAGTTTGGATTCAACAAGATAGTCCAGCTCAGTGTCCACTTTTCACATGGTACTGTCTCTCATAGGAGAAAACTTTTAAATAGCCAAAGGTCTGTCATGTCTAAAGAGTAGTAGAGTTTAATAAGAAGACACCTCATGCCAGCTCATCCTAGCTTCAGAATGGGACAGAATCCAAAGAAAGATGAGCAATGACCAATCAGGACCAACCTGTTTTTGACTGAGAAAGAAGGATCAATACTTTGGGGAAAGGTTTCTTGACTTCAACACCATTTACATTTGGGAACAGATAATTCTGGGCTATAGGGTTTTTCTACATCAGAGACTATTTAGTTCATTTTTATCTCTAGACCCTAGCTCTCAGGAGCAACCGCTCAGTTGTGATAACAAAAAAAAAGCTTCCAGACATTGTCAAATATCCCCTGGAAAAAAACAATCACTTCTAATTGAGAACAAGTGCTTTTAGGACAAGAACAGGAAATCTACCCTCTCAATACAAGAGAAACAAGTTCAGAATAAAAGGTGACCTAAGAGAAAAGCACTGCAGAAGATAAAGATATAAGCTGTGTGTGTGTGTTGTTGTTGTTGTTGTTGTTGTTAGAAGCCATTGAGTCAGGTCTAACTCATAGGGACCCTCATATATATGTGTGTGTGTGTGTGTGTGTGTGTGTGTGTGTGTGTATACATATATATATATATCATACATATATATAAATCAAATATATATCAAAATATCAAATTTAACCAATACACAGCCAAAATCAAGGAAAAAAGGGAAAGAGGTAAGACTACTATCTCTAATACTAGAGTCTAATTTCCCTTCTGTACTCACCCTCATCTAAGAATGACAAGGTTCAAATTATCTTTTAAAAATGAAATTTGTCACCAAAAAATAAAGTCTTCAAGTGCTCTATGAACAATTTAGAGCGGAAGAGTACTCACTCCTCCACATGTCTCATTCTCCACCAAGGACAGCAAGTCCATACAAGTGTAGCCTTCCCTGCTGTGGCCATAGCAGGTGTCACTAGCTTATGGCAATGTTTTCCTGCCAGCTTTAGATGCAGCTTCAGATTGTCCCTCAGTGTTGCATTCTGGGCAAAATCCATCACTAATGAAAGCTGACATGTGAAATTAAATCAATTTTTCATATCTGTTACAGTTGCTGTGTTTCTCTTGATGTAATCTAAGACTAACACAGCTATTTTGGCAATCATATAAATCTATTAACTCGTAGTGAGTTTCTCTTTCTACCAAATATCTTAGCATCCTTTCATCCATGTTTCTGTGAAGCTATACTGGCAAGTTTGGAGCATTGTGGAATGTTATTATACCAGAGAAGCTCTTTCTTTTACTTGTATTCATAAAAAGCTCTTTGTTTACTTAAGATGCTGGGGTTCCAGTCCAGGGCTAGGCAAGTATTCTACCACTAACCTAGTTCTTCAGCATTTTTACTTGTATTTAAATACATGGAGATATCTGAATCTGGTTCCCATGGAATATATTTCAATTTCATTTCCAGTCTAAAATCACCTGCAAATTTAAGTAATATTTTTATCTTTTTATGAACTAATAAAATATTCAATTCAACAAATTCCTGTTGCTTCAGAAATCTTACAATTTTATAACAATCCACCTTTGGATACCATTGGCACAATATTTAATCAACAAACATCTGCTGAGCAGTAACTCTCAACAGTTTTCTAAATGATTACTATTCAAGTGTAGCTTCCAGTCTGTTATTTGATATCGTATCCCTGTCAAAAGCTTCACTGAAGTCCAGATACACTGGATCCAAAACATTTCCATTCCACTTTTAAAGACAGAAGTAAAATTAATATAACATGATTTGTGTTTAATGAATATTTTTATTGAATCCAATTCTTAACTACTACCTCTTCTCAGGTTTCTCAAAACTCTAAAGCTATGCAGACATACTTATAATCCAAAAGGAATCATAATGTAAAAACATGTCACTAGAGACCTGACAGCTTTTTGACTATAAATAAAATTGCCATGAAACTCCCTTCTATGCCATATATAAGACAAAATTCCTTCCCTTCTTTCTTTGAGCTTCTAGAAGGCTAGTGTTATCGATGTTTCCTTCGGTGTCTAGCTATATGCTTCAGATGGAAGGTGATCATTTAATGAACTATCCTACTGTTTCAAATAGGCTAACATAAACTAGACATTAGTGATTATAAGGTCACTCTTCTGTTGAAATGATCTACAGTGGTGTCTCTAACATCAGGGAAGTTTCTTGGACCATACCACCCCACACTGGGTTCCAAGCACCAAAAAATCTGCCTACCTCTTCGCCTGCCTCCTCCTGATCTTTCCTTTTCCTCTCTCTGCTTCCTTCTTATAGAAACAAAATCAAATTCTTTTTGTTTACTCTCTCCAATGAACTATAGCTATATGTTTTAGATCCTGCCCTCAGGATATCTTTCATCTTCTATAAAAGCACTTTTCTAAAATAGATGAGGGTAAAAATTCATATGCTTACCAAGAGGATACTATGAATGATTAAAGTAAACCAGATGCCAGAGGAAAGCACTGCATGTCCAATTAAATATGGCAGCTGACATCCCACTTCAGTGTTGGAAAGAAAACAGGAACTGCTGGGGACCATGGCAGACTGTAAAGGGCATGCCTGATGTCAGAGGGACAGCTGTTATTTAGCTACAAATGTGACATGTGGGCTCAATGATCTAGTTTCTAAAGAGAATCTGAAAATCTAAAGTTTATTTGACTCTCCATTTTGGTGATAGGTTACTAGGGAGTTGAACACAGGGCCTCACCGATACTTTCCAAATCTCATGCAAACTTTGTTATATTTTGCAAGCACTCTACCCCTGAGCTGTATACTTCTCCACTTTTTTATTTTTTATTTTGTGATAAGGTCTTACTAAACTGTGTAAGTATGCTTCTAGCCTCACACTTTGCAATCTTTCTGTCTTCACCTCCTAAATCCTGGATTACAGGCCTGTGCCACTGAGCCTGGCTTAAATCTCCAAGCTTCAAAACACTTATTTATTTTAATACATAATATATCATTCACCTGCAGGCATACCACTGTGGCATCTGATCCTGTCAGATCTCAGAAGCTAAGCAGGGTTGGGCCTGGTTAGTACTTGGATGGAAGGCCACCTGGGAACACCAGGTGCTGCAGGATTAGGAGAAGCACCAGGCAGCCGACTCCCCAAAAACTATCAGCCATTGAAAACTATATGAATAGCAGAGAAGCACTGACAACAGTGTTTGACCTATTTTATGTAGGGTCACTATGAGTCAGACACGAACTCGATGGCACCTAACAACAGCAACATAGTATATCATTCAGGTTAAAGTAAATGTCTATGGGCTACATAAGGCCTGGGGTAAACTAGTGGGCAACCACTGGTCTAAACAAAATATGTCTTTCCCAGTTAATTCTAGTGCTGTTAAATAAATGAAAGATTCACAAATACCCACATTATCTATATTTTCAATGCCAGCAAAAGCAATTTGTAGATATATAGCAAATAATTTGTGAATTTCAAATCTAACAAAAGAAGCCAACATGAAAGAGCCATGGAATTTCAATGGCCTTAAATTTTTCTTTGAAGGGGCAGATTGACCATTTTAACTGCTTTTACAAATATGCATTAGCATTGAGGTGAAGCAATAACAAAAATTGACCATTTCTTTTTGACTTTTTGTTGTTTGTTTCATATTCATAAATTATTGAATGGAAGAAACTGGCAGCCCATTCCTGAGACAATCAGCCTTTGAAAACCCTATGGATAGCAGAGAAACACTGTCACGTATAGTGCCTCTTCTGTTCTGTTGTACATAGGGTCACTATGAGTCAGACTTGACTCCATGGCACCTAACAGCAACAAGTTATTTCTGTGCACCCATCATGAGTTTCTTGTGCCCATCAGTTTGAAAGCGAATAGCTTTCAACTGCAGTCTCATAATTCAATAAGCTAACAAAGAATACAGTTTCACTCTCTCCATTGCTCTGTGCTTTTTCATACTTCTCTTGCCCTTTCAGAACTCATTGTGTCTTCTTCCCCATTTAGTCATCATACTTCTTATGTCGTGAACGAAATTAGCATTCACTCTGATCATTCTCTGAATACCTATTTGATCTTCTTAGAACAAAGAACTGTATGACTTTAATAAATGAACACATTATATAACTAGGATGAACATTCTCTATAATTTCTGTGTAATTTATAGCAAGCTTTCATCATGGGTCAAGCCAGAGACAATACTCAGAATCTAAATATTCTTCTTTATTTTTTTAATCACACTAAAGATGAATTGGCCTGCAGCCGTAGCCCTGTGGCATTCGATCCCGTCAGATAGCAGAAACTAAGCAGGGTCGGGCCTGATTAGTACTTTGGATGGGAGACCGCCTGGGAACACCAGGTGCTGTAGGCTTGGGAAACAAACCTAGCAAACCATTCCCAAAAATCAGTCCACGATTGAAAATCCTATGAACAACAGAGAAGCCCTGATAACAGGGTTTCACCTATTGTAAGTAGGGTCTCTATGAGTCCGATACTAACTTGAGGGCACCTAACAACAACAAAGATGAATCAGTAAAACCAGTCTTACTTTTCTCCTAAGAGAGGAAATGGAACCAACGTCACCAACATCCCTCAGTCTGTAGAGTTAACGTGGACTACATAACATATAATTCCCTTGAGATATACTTTTTAAATCCCTTCTTCCTTTCCAAACGATTGTTTTGCATTTTAAGTAACCTGATTATCTATACAGCTAATAATATTACAATTATCATAATGACAAAAGTCTTGGGCAGTAAACGAAAGATAAAATCAACTACTGAGTTTCGAGAAGGGCAGTATGTTGTCTCTAGCTAAGGATTAAGGAAAGATTTACTATTAATAACATTAATGCAGCTATGAATATTTTCATGCCTACCTGCATGGTGCAAGACAAAAACGAAAATCCAGCAAGGAGCCTAAATTTCATTAAGGTCTCTTTTATGTGTGTTAACATTTTGCCAGGTTTCCACAGAGATTTCTCTATATGAGATAATACCAAAGATATAACAGAAAAATGTTTTATTTTTCTACAACTTGAATAAAATGGAGATTCATGTAAAGGACTAAAAACTAGGTTTGATGACTTTCAATCTGCTTGGCTCTAAAACTTTCAGGATCCTATTTTCTGAATCTTTTGGTCATCCTTCCATCATCAATTACACATCTCATTTGAGCCTTCAGGATTCTGTTCACCATTTGGGTTCATTTCATGTGTAGTACCAGCTGTAGCACTGTGGTGTCTGATCCCATCAGATCTCAGAAGCTAAGCAGGGTCAGGCTTGGTTAGTACTTGGTTAGGAAACTGCCTCGGAACACCAGGTGCTGTAGACATGGGAGAAGGACCCAGCAACCCACTTCCAAAAATCAATCCGCCATTGAAAACCCTATGAATAGCAGAGAAGCACTGAGGATAGTGTTTCCCCTGTTGTATGTAGGGTCTCTATGAGTCAGACACTGGATGGCACCTAACAACAAAACCACCAGATGAGAGAATGAATCCTGATTATTTTAGTGCTACAAAAGGGAGCCCTAGTAGCTTTGGAGATTAATGTCCAGAGCAAAGCCCATGGCTATTTAAGCAGAAGTTATTAGTGTCGTGTTCTAATGATCTGTCAGCATTGGTCCCATCCTGGCCTCAATCCATCTGCTCAGAATCCCCATCCAACTCCATTACTGGCTGTCCTGAGTCTCTCCCAGAGACAATTCATAGAAACTGGTCAATATTTCAATAATCCTTTTCCCTGAGCATACCAGTTGGGAAGGTGCCATTAAACATAGCTGTTAATTTTCCATATCCAAATACTAAACCCTTGTCCATGTGATTAAGACCCTTTTGCAGTGCCACATTCCCCAGACATAGACAAATTTCATAAAGCTTTATCTATTGCTTGCTGCCAAATGCTTCTCTGGCCCAGCTCCTGCCAAAAGAGCCAACTGTCTGCCTGGCTGTCCCTAGACTTCCTTGGTAAAAATTGACCTGTCTGCATCAAGAGGCCCTTGGTGACTCTGATTCCCTAGCTAGTTTATCTCGGTACAAGTAACAGAGTATAGGTACTAACATTAAAGGAAAATCTACCACTAAATTTCTAAAATAGAGCTAAAAACATATTAGAAGTCCTGACTTCCAGACAGGCCTAAATTTGCTATTAGGTTGACTCAGCAACAACCCAAAGAATTGCATCAGCTCTTAGTCCATAACTGATCCTTAAATGTATACACTTTGTTTGTAATCTTCTTATGAAGCAACAAAATCTTCTTTTAAGGAAATATGACTAGCATTTTGAGAAATGTTTATATCTTTTGATTGAATAAAAGACTTTGTCCATTATGGTAGGTGTTGTGGCTTTTTGAACCGTCTATAAATGCTCCCACAAAATAAACAATTTATGGATGCATTCCATGAATAAGATTGACAAATTGCAGAAGATTTTGAAAATACACACACCATATTTCCTGATAATGTCAATATCAGGTCAGATAGGCAAGAAAATATCTTGTCTTGTCCTATACTGCCACCAGCTGGATAATACAAATAAGGTAGTCTAACCACAACACTAAAGTCACTTCTCACTGGCTTCAAAATTCAGCTGATTGAAGATAGGATGGGGAGGAGGGTCAACGTGGAGGGATGAATGGGGAGAGGACTATCTCAATGTACATAGCATAACTGCATGAGTATATTGGAAAAGTAGGGGAATATAACCCAAATAAGCATTTGAGTTTTACTACATATTAGCCATGCCTGCAGCCGTATCCCTGTGGCTTTGGATCCCTTCAGATCTCGGAAGCTAAGCAAGGTCAGGCCTGGTCAGTACCTGGATGGAAAACTGCCGTGGAACACCAGATACTGTAGGCTTGGGAGGAGGACCGGCAACTCACTCCCAAAAATCAATCCGCCATTGAAAACCCTATGAATAGCAGAGACACACTGACAATAGTGTTTTGCCTGTTATACATAGGGTCGCTATGAGTCAAACACTGGCTCCACGGCACCTAACAACAACAATATATTAGCCATAAGGTTGTATAAACTTTGTGGGTTGATAAAACTGTTGCCAGAAGTGATATAAAGGATGCATAATGGAAAAGGCCAATGCTGTATTACTCTGTACCCCATCATCATTTACTAATAAAGGAAAAAAAATTCAGCTGAACCTATATCACAATAGACCCCAGAAAAATCAGGTTTATACCTCTCATCACATCATAATCAATAATAAAAATACCTTTACTTTTAAGAGATTTCTGGTTTATATACTAATTCACAATCTGGATACATAGAGGCTAAGCCCAAAATATACTACCACTGTGTACTTTGTCCCTCTAATCTCCCTTGCTCATTACTTCCCAGACAGATTGGTCTTTGCTGTTGTTTGATGCTATCAAGTCCCGTCTGACTCATAGTGAGCCACATAGGGTTTCCAGTGGATGATTTTTTTTTTGAGATTGCCACGTCTTTCTCCCATTTTTGTGGTGCTGGGGGTCAAACCCAGAGCCTCCAAGAGTACAGAGCAGCACTCAATCAGTTGAGCTAAACTCCAGCCCTAGTTTGGTCTTTACAGTCTGTAGAAAAGCCAAACCTCTGCCCTTGCTTTATCTTCTAGTTGGAATACTTTTTCTCTTCCCATGGATTGAAATAAGGCTATTTCTGCAAGTTGTGATGGTCCCAGCTCAACTATGGGCCTTCCTTCTCCATACTCCAACTCTACTGCTACAACCTACCTTGAATTGAGCAAGACTTATCTTATTAGGCTTCTTTATCCATTTACATGGCTTTCATGTCAGGAAGATACCAATTCCATGTCACCCCTCATCTCTCATACTATAATCCTTCTAAGGCAATGAGGTCTACCATGAAATGAGGTGGAACTAAAATGGTGCCTGTTTATTCCTGTTGTTGTTGTTGTTGTTGTTGTTGTTAGGTGCCATTGAGTCATGTCTGACTCATAGAGACCCTCATAGGGTTTTCAAAGGCTAGTTGTTTCAGGATTGCCTTGGGAGTGGATTGCCACGTCCTTCTCCCATTCTTGCAGTACTGGGAATAGAACCTGGGACTTCAGAGACTGCAGAGTGGTGCTCTACCAACTGAGGTAAATCCCAGTCTGTGTTTATTCTTACTATTCTTTAATTCCATTCCCTTACATCTTCAGAAACCCCAGGTTAGAAGCTAAATTATGTCAGCCCTGGTAGCAAATTCCTCAAATCCCAGCAACTCAGGAGGCTAAGATAGGAAGATCGTGAGTTTAAGGACAAAGGCAGCCTGTGTAACTAAGGGAGACTCTGTCTTAAAATGAAAACAATTAAAAATGGGTAAAAATAGGCTGAGTGTGCAGCTCAGTGGTAGAGCACTTGCAAATTATGTGTGAAAGCCTGGCCCAAGCCTCAAGTACAGGAGAGGAAGAAGGAGGAGGAGGAGGCAGAGGAGGAGGAAGAGGAAAAAGAAGAGGAAGAAGAAGAAGAGGAAGAGGAGGAGGAGGGAGAAGGCTGAGGGAGGAGGAGGAGGAAAAAGAAGAGGAAGAAGACCAAGACAAAAAAGAAGAAGAACAGGAGGAGGAGGAGGAAGGGGAGGAGGAGGAGGAGGAGAAGTAAGGGAGGAGAAGAAGAAGAAGACACTCTTAAATATACACTTTGTCTATTCATATGTTTCTTGTACCCCTCTACTCAATTCCTAAGATCTTTCATTATGCCATCTGAGATGCACAGTTCATCATCAGATAAAACCCTCTATATTCATTTTCAAACTCTTATTTCAGAATTCCCTTTATTTTCTTGCTGAAATAGAAATCTGTCTCTTTTCTAAGGGCAACCTTTCCCTATGTCTATCTCATGGAGTGATGGTTCTGTCCTCACACAGCATAGTAGGTCCCAAGGCAAAAACAGATGTCTTCAGAATCTTCATTCCTGCTTTCAGAATACCAGAGCTTTTACTCTCATGTCATCATAGGATAACTCAACTGTAATTGTCACCTAACACTCTTGTTGTTAGCATCTTGTCAAATTTCTCAAAAATTAAATATCCTAGCCAGCATGTTGGTGGGAGCCATTCTTCAGTTCCTAGAAATAGTATGACACTCTATCACAGGGGGAGTTCACCAATGAGAAAATTACCTGTTGCCTGGGAAAAATATCTTATAATAAGCTATTGTGATTTTTTGGGTTAAAAAAAATTCTTCTAAACTTGTCTCCAGCTGGGATTTAGCTCAGTGGGTATAGTGCTGTGCTGCAGTCTCTGAGGTCCCAAGTTCAATTCCCAGCACCGCAAAAATGGGAGAAGGACCTGGCAATCCACTCCCAAGGCAATCCCGAAACAGTCAGCCATTGAAAACCCTATGAGGGTCACTGTGAGTCAGACATGACTTGACGACACCTAAGAACAACAAGAACAAACTTGTCTCTATATTTCTACCTTTGTTCACATAGAGGTTCACCTCAACATGGTAGCTAATCTTCGTAAAACATAATTTAGATAATTTCCTCTGAAGGAAACCATAAAATTCCCATTTATGGAAAAGCAAAAATCCTTAAAATGGTTTAGAAAAATCCTTTGTCTTTTGCTCTGTCCCTTATGCACTTTACTCCAGACTCAATGGCCTCCTTACTGTCACTATAACTGGCATTGTATAATCCCAAAATACCTTCCCAAATGATTCTTCCTTCAGTCTGTTCTTCACTTCTCAACTCTCTAGAGAGAATTAACTCAAATCCACCTAATCAATAGACTATTCTTGATCTCCTATTAAAACTTGCAACCACCACTAACACCTTCTATTTACCATAAATAATTTGCTTTTCCATAATGCTTTCTAAAATCATTCCTATTATTTTTTCTTTACTTTGATTGAATGAAAAACCCACAAAGATTAAGACTTCCACTTAGTTTGCCACCAGAGTATCCCAAGAACTTAGAGCATAGCCCAAGACATGGTAAGTATGAAAGAACTACTTTTAATAGCTTAATATAATGTTATGCTAATTCATAGTTATCCATCCCAATGGAAACACAAATATAATCAGAATTCATAGATTTGTTAAAAAATCTTCATCTTTTGGACATTATTTTCAGTCCAGCCAATCATAGACAAAAATATGATGGCATAGAGATCAAAGTGTGGGGTCTTCAACTAGGTTTTACTTGACTGGCAATATATTTCTCACTTGTGTATTTGAATGCCTTTAATTAATATGTTGTTGTTAGGTGCCCTTGAGTTGGTATCCAACTCATGGCAAACCTACATACAACAACAACAAAAAAAAAAACAGTATTGTTAGTGCTTCTTTGCTATTCATAGGGTTTACAATGGCTGATTGTTTTTTGGGAGTGGGTTATTTGGTCCTTCTCCCAAGCCTACAGCACCTGGTATTCCCAGGCAGTCTCTCATCCAAGTACTAACCAGACCCAACCCTGCTTAGCTTCTGAGATCGGACAGGATCAGATGCCACAGTGGTATGGCTGCAGGCTTAATTATTATAGTATATATTTTTCAACTTAACAATCTCTAACAACTCATGTTGTCTTATACCCACTTGACATCACTGATATTTTTGCTTATTAGGCATATATATACATATATATATATATATATATATATATATATATATATATATATAAAATTCACAAACCAAAGATGTATATAAGTGTGCGTGTATGTGTGTGTGAGCATATGTGTGTTTATTCTATTATAGTGGCCAAAGAACAATTTCCTAAAGCACAGGTGGATATTCACTTTGAGTGAACTCTACTAAAAGAGCAAATAGACTTCAGTAGTTATCCTATACATAACCATCCTATGGTAGAAAAAAAGGTGAGAAAGCATCATCAAAATATCTTATATATGGCCTCCAAGCCTGTAAACTCCTAAGCATGGAGACTATATCTTATTCACCTCTGAGGACTAAAGCCTCTGGAATATCCAGTAAGATGTAACAGAGTCAGGTGGAGGGCACAAGAGCAATATATTGTCTTATTCATCATGGTATCCCAGCATCAAAAACTACCCTTGCACTTCGGAGGTGCTATATGTTTTTAATAGAGGAAAAAATATTTACCAAGTCAACAAATTTACAAGTGCATATCCTGTGAATGTCACTAAAAGCTTTCTTTTAACTATACCCCCAAATTGCTCTTTAATCAGTCTTCTTCAGTTCTTCATAATACTTTGATGCAGTCACAACAGTAGTTCAGTGAGAATATTCCACTAACCTTTTTAGGAATACTTTATAAACTATTATTTCCTATTAATACAAAGGGAAGGATTCATTCATGCAATTGAATCACTATAACAATTAATAGTAGATTAAAATGCTCTAATAAAATAGGACACAAAACAGATCTGTTTGAAGGAGGTACTGTTAAGATAGAAGTTGGAAGGCCGGGAGCAGTGGGGCACATCTGTAATCTCAGCAACTTAGAAGGCAGACGCAGGAGGATCACAAGTTCAAGACCAGAGGCAGTCTGCATAATTTAGTGAGACCCTGTCTCAAAAAATAAAAAAAAAAAAATTGGCTAAGGATGCAGTTTAGTGGTACATCACTTGCAAAGCATGCAAGCATAAAGTCCTAGGTTTAACCGCCAGTATCGCAAAAAAAAAAAAAAAAAAAAAAAAAAAAAAAAAGAAAAAAAGAAAAAAGAAAGAAAGAAAGAAAGAAAGAAAAAGACAAGACAGAAGTTAGAGGATGAAGTTATGTGAGAGGAAGTCTGAGGTAGAAGAGAAGAAATGATTAAGTGGGATCCAGTGAAGAGTGATACAGTAGGCAAAGTCAAAAGTGAGAGAAGATAAAAACATTTACCACATTTGCTTATGTTTTCTTTTGCTCCATACCTATTCTGAAATATATTTACTTAAATTCAATTGAGAATTTCCTTTGTTTTTCTTTATAAAATCATTTATTCTCAAGAATCAGGGGACCATAGTATACAATTAACCAATCCCCGGCATCTAATGCATAGAGGTATTCAATACCTGTTGTAAATGCAGTTAAATAAATCATTTAAATGTATAGCTCAGTTTTTGTATATGTCAGAAAATAATTTTCCTTAATGATGCACTGAAATGTGTTGTACTGAGGATTAGTTCAGTTATGTATAAAACATTTAGCATAGTGCTGGGCACATAGTAGGGTCTCAATATACAGTAGGTACTCATAATATTATAATCCCTTTTTTTTCCTTACATGGATTTTTAGGTTGAATTTTCCATCAGGCTTCTGCATGAAGCCCAACAATTCTGTAGGCATTACTGGGACTGTTCATGAAGTCACATCTTGATTTTGATAAGAGAGAGACATCTTGATTTTGCATTGGCCACTAAGGAAGCACAATGTGGTTCACATGATAAAGCTTTGCTGACGTAAACTGAAGAGATAAAGGAGATGAAAGATTGTATTTACTTCGGTAGGATTTTGGCTTCATTTTTTTTGTTTTCTTGACAGAATTCAGAGGAAATTAAACCATTTCAATAGTGATAAGCATAATATAGCAGATAAGATTCAATAACAAAAGTAAGGGATAGCATGACCAGGTTTTTAACTTTCTGATTCTTCTAAGAGTACAGCAAAGATCAGTTATTAGGGAGAGGAAAGAGGGGCCAGCTTCCACTAAAACAGTTTATGGTGGGGTGCTTTAACTTCCTTAATGCGCCATAACTTCACTGTCTCAAAGAAATATACCTTTGAAACATGCTACATAAATAAATATTAAATAATGTCATTTTCTATTCTATTCATTCTAACTTTTACTTTGAAGCAAATTTGCACTTTGCTTTTTCGTCACATAAATATATACACATGGAACACTAGACTCCAGGTCTCCTAGAACATTACATAAAATATATTCAAGATAGTTTACAATTCTATTATTGCCAAAATAATTTTTTATCAAATTTAGCATTACCTCCCTATTTCATAGAGAAAAATTTCATCTGTAAAGGATGAGAATTTTTGGTCATTTCACCTTGATTACACCTATGTGACAAACCATCAAGTTGATCACTTAGCTTAAGAAGGATTTTATCTGTTATTTATAAATCAATTTTTGTAATGAACAAAATACCTTTGGAAGGCCTACTATATTTAAGCCTGCAGCTGTACTGTTATGGCATCCAATACTGTAAGATCTCAGAAGCTAAGCAGGGTTGGGCCTGGTTAGTACTAGGATGAGAGACCACCTGGGAACACCAGGTGCTGTAGCCTTGGCAAAAGAACATGGCAACCCACTCCCAACAATCAGACAAGTACACAATAGTGTTTCCTCTGTTGTACTTTGGTTCCTAAGAGTCAGACACCAACTCAAGGGCACCTGGCAACAACTATCTTTAAATGTATACTCTGTTCTTTGTTCTGCTGACAATTTCATTCCAAATTCATGTTGTGTACACCGAGGCAAAAGTAAGAACTACCAAGTATTTATTCCCTTCACAGGCTAATCTCATGCATTTTCATGAGTTTTTAATACAACTCTACATCAATGTTTTGTCATGATGGTGAATCCAAAATTATTTAACAATTACCTTCGTAAATCACTGCAATTTCAGTTTCTAAAGACTACAACAATTCCACACATTTTAGGGAGCAAACTCATTTTAGGAAATGGTATCTGTATGGTATTTGATTAAAGCAAATCTAAAGCTAAAGAAGGGGCTAGGATTTAGCTCAGTTGGTAGAGTGCTGCTCTGAAGTCTCTGAGGTCCTGAATTTGATTCCTAGCACCAAATATATGGGAGAAAGATGTGGCAATCCACTCCCCAGGAAATCCAGAAACAACCAGCCATTGAAAACACTGTAAGGGTCACTATGAGTCGGATACGACTCTATGCCACCTAACAACACAACAAAACTAAAGAAAAAGCCATAAATTACAAGTAATTTAAAAATATTTTCTTGATTTCAATGATTCATCTCAAGATTTAATTCATAGCTGGTTAAATTTCAGCTAGTGTATATTCATGTCTCTAATACTAAGACTAAGAAAGAGGGAGAATGAGGGAGAGCTGAGCCTGAGGTGCAAAATAGGAATGAATACTAATAGTAATAAATCTCTTCTCACGTCTTCCTTTTCTCCTCTTTCACACACAATACCTGGGGAACACACAGCCATTCCTTCAGTTTCTCTCTAAATCTAACTTGGCAGGACTACTTCTGCTAGGACTACTTCTGCTAAGGAAAGCACTTGCAATTTCCAATACTAAAATTGTGTGTGTGTGTGTGTGTGTGTGTGTGTGAGAGAGAGAGAGAGAGAGAGAGAGAGAGAGACAGACAGACAGACAGACAGACAGACAGACAGACATGGGGGAGGACTGTGAAAAGACAATTGGATAAAAACCATAAAACACAATTTCTTAAAGTTCTTTTCATAATTGTGACTGTTCCAGAACACACAAGGAAGAAGCTCTTCACAGACATTTTTTGAGTATCTAATTAGGTTTTTGGGCTGGGATTTGGCTCAGTGGGTAGAGCACTGCGCTGCAGTCTCTGAGGTCCTGAGTTCAATTCCCAGCACCGCAAAAATGGGAGAAGGACCTGGCAATCTACTCCCAAGGCAATCCCGAAACAGTCAGCCATTGAAAACCCTATGAGGGTTGCTGTGAATCGGATACCGACTCAACGGCACCTAACAACAACAACAACAAACAATTAGGATTTCAAAGGCTGATTGTTTCAGGTCAGGATTGCTTTGCTGCCATGTCCTTCCATTTTTGCAGTGCTGGGGATCAAACCCAGGGAGCATGGAGCAGCACTCTCTGGGGTTTAGCTCAGTTGGTAGAGTGCTGCTCTGTACTCTCTGAAGACCCAGATTAGATCCCCAGCACCACAAAAAATGGGAGAAGGATGTGGTAATCCACTCCCAAAGAATCCTGAAACAATCAGCCATTGACAACCCTATGAGGATCACTATGAGTCAGACCTGACTCCACAGTACCTAACAACAACAATTAGCTTTTGGAATCCAGAGAAGAGATAAAAAGACAACTTAGCAAGTTCTTGAAAAAGTGAAGCCAAAAAAGAGAAGAGACGACACTGAAGAAATATCATCAAAATGGAGAGAGAAAGAAGAAAATTAGAGAGCCTTGTATAGTGGAATCACAAATGAATCATGGCAAATAAGTAGATCTGTGCAATGGCAGACAAGGAGGAGAGTAGAAAGACACTGAGATGGAAAACCAGGTGATACATGATATTTTAACTAAGAGAATATCTGAGAAGGAGCAAATCAGAGGAGGAGGAGGATCCCTTAGGTTTCAGATAAATTACTGTACCCCTGACACCCAGGTATTGCTGTCTAGTAAGCAATTGGAAAGACATTGGAGCTATGGATATCCGTCACAGAGTCTGAGTGATAATAGTGCAGGCATTGTAGGCACTTCCACTGGGCTTTGGCTTAAGAAAGGCTAAATAGAAGGGCTCACTCCTGCCAAGTGAAAAGGCAAAATCTTTCATTAATGACATATCACTAGAATATAAATAAATTTATTTATATTAAATTTAAAATTAAATTTATTATAAGATGGTTCTTTGTTTAGAAAATCAGGTTCAAGTAGATATTAGTAGTGGGAAAGATTTAGTTAACATATTTATATTATTTAGGTCCATCCATCCATCAATATTTTGACTTTATATTTAAAATGAATCGTTTTTTTCTTAGGAATTCTTTTCTTTAAATGATATTTGAACTATAAACTCTAATCTTTTTAATTTATTTTTTATTACTGAAGGGTTGAACCCAGGGCCTCATGCATGCTAAGCAAGTGCTCTACAACTGAGCTGCACTCCAAGGCCCCTTTTTAAAATTTTTTATATGAATGAGGATCTCACTAAATTGCACAGACTCCCTCTAGTCCTGAACTCACTATGATCTTGCTTCAGCCTCCTAAATGACTGAGATTATGGGGATGTGCCATGACACCTGGCAAGTTCTAATATTTTTAATGTAGTCTCATCTTTTTTTTAGTTGGGCACAGTGTGTCAGACCTGTAATCCAAGCAACTCACGAGGTGGAGGCAGGAGGATCTCAAATTAGAGACCAGATGTTGTTGTTGTTGTTGTTAGGTGCCATCCAACTCGTAGCAACCCTCATATGGTTTTCAATGGCTGTTTCAGGATTGCCTTGGGAGTGGATTGCCAGACCCTTCTCCCATTTTTGCGGTGCTGGGCATTGAACTCAGGACCTCAGAGACTGCAGCGCAGCACTCTACCCACTGAGCTAAATCCCAGCCCCAGAGATCAGATGTAATCTGCATAATTTAGCAAAACCCTGTGTCAAAATAAAAAAAAAAAAACAATAGATAAATGCACAACTCAGTGGTACAGCACTTGCAAAGCATGCAAGTGTGAGGTCCTGGGTTCAAACTTCTAGCACCCCAAAACAACAGCAAAAAGTTATTTTTTCCTTTAGTAATTTCTTTTATTGCTTTTATGACTAAAAAGACTTTCACCAACTTTTGATTGGAGATATTATCTAGCTCCCCACAGACTCTTACTAAAATAATCCTTAAACATAATTTATTAAATATTTCTTCCTTTTCTCAATTTTATAACACTACAAATCAACACATGGAAATACAATATTTTGGAAATTCATTACACACATGGTTAAAAGTTTCCAACTGTCCAGCACTCATGTAAATCATTAAGAATATCATGAATAACAGAAAAAAAATAGGAAGAACACATACCAGGGAAAATAAATACCATCTGGGGAAAATTCAGTATTTCTTTTAATCCAAGAAATTCACATTGAGGGAAAAGGTACATTTTGAAGACTATAACAAGTGACTCTCTACTATTATTGAACATGTGAAAATACACACACACACACATACACACACACACACACACACCCATTATTGATAGGGATATAAACTTGTACCTTATTTCTAGAGGGCAATTTTGCAATATGTATCACAAATGTTGTTACTCCAGCAAAAAAAATTCTGTGAATTATCAGGAACAAATCAGATATATTCATAAAGAGTAAAATGCATGGATGTTTATGGCAGCATCATTTACTCAAAATAGTAAAATGTTGAAACTCCTTAAATATTTAACAATAGGTAAGCTTAAAGTAAACTTTGCTTTTATAAACTTTGCTGAACTCTGGACACCAAAAGAAAAGAGTTCTAAGGATATTTATTGATAGAAGAGATAATTGTGATATATTAACAGAAAAAGATGAATATATTTGTTCCTATTAAAAATTAATTTTAAGTCTTCCCATATACTTCAGACAAAAATTATTAAACCGTTTATAAGTGTATGCTCTAAAATGTTAACAACATTTGTCTCTGGGTGATGGCATAATTGCAATTTCTATTTAATAGGTTATACTTTTTGTATGTTATCAGTGTTTAATAACAACAATTATTTCATACTCAGAAAAAGCAAATATTAATTTTAAGTGAGCACCATCTAAAAATGACCAGTGTAACATGGTAGGTAAAGAAATTAACTGGAATTTCTCACTCAGTAGGCCTATAAAATTATGCATCATAAAAATTTTCATTTGGAAGAACTAGCAACTAAGCTGCTGTAACACAGCGATTACTGAATAAAAAATGGATGCACTAACAAGTGTTTTATTGTTTAATAAAACTGAACACATGCACAGATACACATAAAAATCCGTAAATAACTCCAGATGTGAATTAAGGATACTGAGAGCCTCATATTTCCCCCTGGAACATAGTAATTCACACAAGATTTAATCTACTTCACTCATGTTTTTCCTAAAAAGAAGTCTTTCAAGTCAAATATTCTGAATTATATTACATATATATTTTATTGTATAAGTTGGAAGTCACTGTAGAGGAGAAAAAACTACAGAAAAGCTCAAAGAACTTCCAAGATAATAATTTATGTCTAAAGCAGTTCACATATTCTCTCTTCTATATGAAGTATTCTTCTGCTTTTACCCAGTTAAATTCCTACACCCTGCACCAGATCAACTTGAATTTGTCCTTCTGAGCTCAGTTTAATTATCATTTTGTTCTTTTATTCTGCCTTTACCCTCTGGAGAAAGGATCGTGCCTCTAAATTGTTATAATGACCCATATTTCTAGCCGGGCGTGGTGGCACATGCCTGTAATCCCAGCGGCTCAGGAGGCCAAGGCAGAAAGATTGCAAGTTCGAGACCAGAGGCAGTCTGAATAATTTAGAGATACCCTGTCTCCAAAAAGTAAAAGAATGGGCTGGAGGTGGTGGCTCAGTGGTCCAGCACTTGCAAAGCATGCAAGCAAGAGGCCCTGGGTTCAACCTCCAGTACCACAAATAAATAAATAAATAAATAAATACAAAATAAAATAAAAATAACCCATATTTCTTTTCAATATTTATTCTAATTGATAAATTATACATGTATGTGTATGTGTGTATATATTCATGGAACATAATATAAACTTAGTAACTATTTGTTGGATAGATTAATAATCAATGATCCATAATGAGAAGTTATCCAACATGATATTTATATGCTCTTTTTTACTCTCATAACAATTCTATGAAGTTGCTAGCAAAATGTTAGTGATTCCATTTTATACATGAGTAAATAAAAACTAAAAAAAATAATTTCTCACATAAGGTCATATGCTTAGGGATTGTCACATAAAATGATTGACTACTAATGTGGTGTTAATTTCAGTATGATTTAATAATTAAATCGTGCTGCCATCCTCATTCACTCATTCAGCCAAAAACACTTCCTTTAATAAAATACTTTCCTTGCATCTGTGATAAATACTGCAATATCCATGTGGAATTGTTATGCACTGAATATAATCTACCTCTCTGCCTTGGCACTGTGGATAATGAGGAGCTTTGCACATTTTGCTCTGGCACCATTTATTTAGGTAGGGGCTTCTTTTCTCATTCCGGCTCAAAAGTCTGAATTGCTGAGCAAATGGCCCCCTTTATCACTATCACCACACAGCCCTTGAAGCTGTGGATGGATTCAGTGCTAAAAACAGCTTGACTGGATTATTCAAACCCAGGCCTTTACCAATGACAAGGCTCTAGAGCTCACCTCTACCTTTTATCCTAGGTGAACACTGATAACTTTGTACAACAGTAAGTGCATTGAGAGTCTGAATGGTCCTCACTCTCTTCTCCACATTCAAACCAAACCACACCAACTCACTATTATGGAAAGACTTCTTTAACAAGTTTTCAGGTCTGTCTGCTTAGGATTTTTTCCCTTGGTATTTTGGTGGAGTTGTTGTTGTTGTTTTATTTTGTTTTGTTTTGTTTTCCAGAATGGATCATTTTTCTCCATTTCATGCAGACTTATCTGGTTTTCTTGGCAATAGATGGTGAAATTGGAATAAGTTGTTCGGTGCTTTATCATTGATCCAATTTGTTATCAATAATCAGATTAAAAAAACAATTAACAGTCCTATTGGGATGTGAAGAGGAAATTCTGCACTAAAGAGAAAAAGTCTTTAAAGAGTCCCTGAACAGGATATCTGACTGTGCAAAATGATGAAATCTTAATAAGAAAAAGTTTAGCATATCAATTTGCTTTTTGCTTAATTCACCATGTAACATTATTTTTAAGGATTTTTATTATGACTATCCCACCATGGAGAAAGAAGTAATAATTAACCTGAAACCATTTTTTTACTCATTAACCTGGCAAAAGAAATTGAAGCTTCATACCAAATGTTACCAAGATAATGAAAAATGGGCACTGCTCAAGGGATTGCTATTGAAGACAGTGTGCCTAATAAACTTTCATTTTTCCTTTTCTATATACATTCTTGAAAAATTCCAGCTCTAATAATAAAAAGTCAGGTTCAAACATGCTTGTTGAGACTATACTGGAAATAATCTAAATGACCATTAATAGAGAAACAGACTCTAAAATGTAGAATACAAGATAGCAGTTAAAAAGAAATGAGATAATCCTCCATGCTCTAGCAGTAAGGGATCTTTAAGACATACTATTGGGTTGGGGGAAGTAAATTGCAGCATATATATTTTATGTGAAACATAAACAGTACTTCATATTTCCTATAGCTATGAGTGTTTATGTAATTCAAATTAAGAAAAAGACACCAGAGGAACACATATGGAGTTATTTCTGTTGGCACTTCTGAGGAAGGATATAGAGGACAAAGATTGCAGTTATAATAAAGGGATTGAGATGTAAATGTCATGTTTTAATTATCAGCAAGGACAATGCAATTAATATGTTACTTATATAATTAAAATCAACATTAGAAACTTATTCTAGATATCATCTGGTTTTGAGTACATCACTTTGAATAAATACCTCAGAGAAAATTTTGAGTCCTTTGCAATAACTGACCACAAAAATAATCAGATCATATTTTTGTCAAAAATTTGTTTTCTGAAGCAATATAAAGAAGTCAGTCTAATTATAGTTAGAACTGTGCTTCATTGGGTAGATCCTGGAAGAAAACTTTTAAAAGTCATTATTTTCTAGATAGAAGTGCTAATCCTAAGAAATTGAACCAATCAAGATCAACTGGTTCTTCTGGGAAGGCAAAGCAGGGAGGAGAGGAAGGAGAAAGGAAGGACAAAAACAAGTTACTGGGCAGAAGGGCCCCCCTCCTTCTCACCACATACACCCTCGCAGAAAACACCTGTCAGACCACTGCCTACCAAGATCCTAGAATGAGAAAAATCAGGTGAATTAGCAACTACAAATGTCCTCTTTCTCCTTCCTTCTCTTTATCCCTAAGTACACTAGAGAAATGGGTCTCTTTTCCTAGTTTCACTATCATTAATGATGATAAATTGTAGAATTCACCAGGCCATGTTAGAAGCTGGTTGTTATCTTGCTATCTCTTGCTAATCCAGAAGGGTCTAGGACAGGAGTAACTATTAAAACTTAGGTTTCTAATCTAATGTCTCTGTCTCTCTCTGTCTCTCTCTCTGTCTCTCTCTCTGTCTCTCTGTCTCTCTCTCTCTCTCTCTCTCTCTCTCTCTCTCCTTTTTTTCTTTTGAGGTACTTCGATATTGAACCCAAGGCCCCGCACAAATTTTGCAAGTGCTCCCCCATTGGACTGCACCTCCAGCCCATTTTTTATTTTTTATTTTGAAACAAGACTAACTTACACAGGCTTCCTCTAGCCTCAAATTCATAATCCTCCCACCTCTACCTCCCAAATTGCTGGGATTGCTGGAGTGCACCACTATGCCCAGCTAAGTTCTGTTTTGTATATTTTCATTTTTACAAAAAAAAAATAGAGATTTCTCTATACTAAGCCCTTTACAACTTTAACGGTAAACTAAAGCAACAGATATATCTGGGAGGCTGACATATTGTGACCTATTGTGTAAGACTGAATTACTGGGTAATGTTCACTAGGGAGGCTTAATGTTATCAACTCACTAGTTTAAGCATAATCTTTTTAATTTGACCTGACATGGATGCTGCGTTCAGTATGTTCATTTCCAAAGCATAAATCATCACTACTATCTATTAGTTTTGATGACCAGAAAAATATATTATCTCTTATTACATGAGAGAATTAAAAGTGAAAGATTAACCTCAACCAAAAAATATTTATAAATCATTGAAAATCAAAATATTGACAAAACTTACTTTTTTTTACTTTTGAGGAACTACTCAAAGCACATTATACTTACTCTTTATAATAACCCTATGAAATATGTACTCTCATATATATAGTTATGCATAAATATATACACATACATAATACATAGGTTTGCAAAATATATATCTATTACTGATGCTGTTATTAGGTGCTATTGAGTTGGTGTCTGACTCAAAGCGACCCTATAAACAACAGGTGAAACAGTATTGTTAGTGCTTCTCTACTGTTTGTAGTGTTTTCAATGGCTGATCATTTTTTGGGAGTGAGTTGCTAGGTCCTTCTCCCAAGCATATAGCACTTGCTGTTCCCAGACAGTCTCCCATCCAAGTACTAACCAGGCCCAACCCTGCTTAGCTTCTGAGATCTGATGGGATCAGACACCAAACTGGTACAACCGCAGGCTGTATTACTGATACATATATATAATTGTACAATTGGTTTATATCTTTAAAATATTTTCCACTCATCACTTAAATAGTAGAACAGATTATTTTTGGAAATGAAAACATATACATAAAACATAACAAAATAGAGTGCCAAAATTCATGTTATATAAAATGGCAAGTATTTTTTAGGACTTTTAAAAAATATTTCTTAATAAGCATATACTATAAAATTAATTTTTATATTACTTTTTTGTCACAGAAAATTAATACATTATATTCAGGTTATAAGTAGCACTAAGATTTTAAAATATATTTTTTGTTGTTAGATGCCATGTCACGTTCGACTCATAGCCAACCCATCTATATACCACAGATGAAACACCATCTGACACTTTGCCATTGCCCTACACTATTTTCAGTGCTGCTTTGCCATTTATAGGGTTTTCCATGACTGATTGTTTCGGGAGTGGGTTGCTAGGTCCTCCTACGCCTACAGCACCCAGTATTCCCAAGTGGTCTCCTATCTAAGGACTGACGGGGCCCAACTCTGCTTACCTTCTGAGATATGATGAGATTGAAGAACAGGTGGTGTGGCTGTACACTAAAATATATATATATATATATATATATATGCATATTAGGAATTAACAATTGGTAAATGTCTACTATGTTTTAAATACTACCTATGTTGTTTCACTTGCTTTGGACCACTAGCCACTTCTGCCTTCCCTCAAGAAGGCATTCTCCACCCAGAATTAAAAAAGCTGTGTCACTTCTGGCTATTAATTCATTTGTTTCTTATTAGTTTGTGTCTGCAGTACGCCAGGCTTATTGCTAGGCACTGGTAATTTAATAAACATTGCACAATGGTGAGAAGACAGACAGTAGAGCAACTATATAGTATGCTAAGTGCTAAGATAATGGGGCACAAAACCATAGAACCACAGAGAAAGAACACTTCACTGGCAGGGGCTGGTAGAGAGAGTAGAATCAATATTCCCTTTTGAAGAATAATTAAGTGAAGGAAAAAATGTGGAAGAGCATGGGACTTTTGGCAGAGAACATAGTTTAAGCAAAATACTACCTAGTCCTGGGGAGAAAATGCATTTGGGAAAACACATAGGTGCAGCGCTTAACTTTACAAAAGCTGAAGTAGGTGAGAGAAATAATACAGAATGATTAAGAAGAGCCAACAGTCACTGAGGTAGATGTTGTAAGAATCTCCTATACCCTTGACGGACAGAATCCTAAAAACTTAGGTATTGGTAATTACTTTAAACTTCGTCTTAAATTCTGGATAAAGTTGCCATTCTTTCTTGCCTCAGAGACTTCTAACTGATATACTATGATATATGGATAAAAGATACAGAGCTCACTATACAGATGTGTAAAGTATGAGAAAGATGTAGAGGGTACATGTAATTATTTTTACATTTTCAAATGCGGATTCTGGTACAACGAAACACAAAATTAAGTCCCTGCTATTTAATATCTGGAGCTTCTAAAAATTCTTGGGCTTCAAACAATTGCCAGTTTTTATATTCACAATAAAGTTGGATGCATGAACTTGCCAGAAATATTTGAAGTTGTGATAATGCATATGAATTAATAGAAAATAAACACAGATCAAATTAATATAAAATGAATCAAATCCTACTTGAATATAGTGGACAGTTTAACATATCTACAATGCAAAGGCTAAATGCTTAAACTTTCTGGTCCTAGTCATACATATAAATTAGCAGTAGCATGCTTTTCATTAGCATACATGTTAAAAAATGGAGTAGATTAGGGCATAAAATGAGAAGACTGCTTGCACTTTCAAATATTTCAATTTCAGTTTGCAGAGCAGTCCCAGCCATTTTTAACTTAGCTTTTATATCTATCCTTTTACTCACTCAAAATACAGATGAAGTCTGAATTTTAAATTAACATATAAATGACTTCATGTTGATTTAGAAAAACTAAGCTGACCCTCAGGTCTTTTAACCATCAGTGAAGACTAATGAAATAAAGAGTATTGTAATTTATGGGAAAAGTGTTACAAAATTTTTATTAGTTCATTCATTAAGTATTCATAGGGCATAGTCCTGGAGAATATAAAATTAACTGCACTCATGTTCCTAAAGATATAAAATCACAATTATAAAATGCTAAATGTCAACTGTATCAGTGAGGGATCTCCAAGGAAACAAAATTAGTAAGAGAGATGTATATGTATGTATGTATTCAGAGATTTGCTTTAAGGAATTGAATCCCTGAAAGGCCAGAAATACTGTTATGTATGGGGCAGACCTGCAGGGTGGAATCTTAGGCAAGAGGGAGACTCCACTTTATTTGTGGAATTTTCTTGTTTGCATTTGTCTCACTGTCCTGAGTCCTCAGACCTACTCAGAGAAGAGGTGGAGGCATCCAATGAGGAGGTGTAACCCAATGGGCAGTATGTTGATTTTCCAAATGAGCGCATAATAAAAGAATCAACTTCAAAAACAGAATAAATCTGATGACAACTTATCACAGGTCTGAACATATAGAAGTAATAAGCAAAGGGCCCTAGTCATGTTACTGTGGGTTGGTGCAGGGTCATGTAATGAACAGAGAAGCACCAAGAAACCGGGAGAGGCCCTCAGAGGGAGTGATGGTTGTACAGAGGAAAGTTCTTCCCTGAGAGAGAGTCTAGGCAACAGATGAGCTTGTGGAAATTATTGTGAGCATTTCATCAGCATCTACCTCCAAGGACTCCATAAAACATGCCTTGCATGTTAAAAGTTTCCATAATAATTTTTAGAACAATCATCTAAGAAGCAGCAATGAAGAGAAGCTATGGGAAAATAACTGATACGAAAAACTTACAACATTCTTCTTGTTCAATGTACAAGAATTCAGTCAGAAGATGCACCTATGAGTTTAAGAACATGGTTTATCTTTTAGAGAAAATTTTCTGAATTTAATGTGGAAATTCATAAGGAAAGAAAAATTTTGAGTACAAACAATGTAGACAGCTTTTGTTAGGTGCCATCAAGTTGGGTCTGACTCATAGCAACCCTATGTATAACAGGACAAAACACTACCATACTCTGTGCTATATACACAATCTTTTTATGTTTGAGCCCATTGTTGCAATCACTGTGTTTCTTTTTTTCAGTTGTACCACATCAGCAAAAGGAGAGCTCAAGGGTTTTACTTCATTCCTGTTATTAAGGTTGGCTATACTTTGAGGAGGCAACTTTTCCCTAGTCATTTCTTGAATGCCTTCCAGCATGGGGCGGGGACCTAAATTTCCTGCACTATATTTGACAGTGCTTCTCTGCTATTCATAGGGTTTTCAATGGCTAATTGTTTTGGGAGTGGGCTGCCAGGTCCTTTTAAATGTTAGAATATTTCTTAATGAACATCAGAAATTTCGTGTTGAAGAGACTTGATATACATGTAGTACAACCTCCCAGAGCATAAGCCCTCATCAAAACAGGAAAGCTTTCTAAAAGAAAATTCTGTGGACATCATCAATCTTTTGTTACCTTTTCAGTGTCCATCTCTTTCTTGTTCTCACTATTACTTTTGTAGCTTCTGCTAGCTTATCCTTTTTCTCCTTGGTACCCCACTTTTCCCTGTGCACCCCTGCCTCTGGTATATTACTTCTTATATTCAATATCTTTTATTTCTTACTCAGGAGCCACAATTTTTTCTAGTGAGGGCTACTTTTATTTTTTTCCTGTCTCTTTTTAGAAGGGAGGGTGTGTGTGTGTCTTCATATCCACTCACCCACTCAGAGTTTGTAAGTGTATCCACTTTTTTTGTTATAAAATTTTAAGGAAGGATTTTACAAGACAACTACTACAACCATTGCATTGTAAAGGAAAAGAATTTATAACATCAAAAGGAAGGAATATGATAAACTCGGAATAAAGGACAGCTTTCTCCCAAGACAAGACAGTTAGCAAACTTATGACATTACACACACACACACACACACACACACACATACACACACTCTTTGTCATTTTTCTTATTTTTCCACAGAATAACAAAATCTTCAACTTGGACTGCTTACCACATGAGAAGATCTCTCATGTGTTTTGGACTGTATGACCTTATTAATGCTTTATTTATTTTTTTAAATTTTGAGACAGGATCTCACAAGTTATGCAGGCTGATGCTGGCCTCAGGCCTGCAATCCTCTGCCTATACCTACTGAGTCGTTGGGATTATAGGCATGCCCCACCACACATGGCTTAACATTTTATTTTAATCTATTCTATTTTATACATTTTATTGAATATGGTAGGCTGCTTTTAATTTACCATGGATTATTAATATAAATTTTCAAATTCCAAGCAGGCTTCCTTTCCCCCATGCTATTCTTTAATTGAAATTCTTATGGATATAGCTGGAGATTCACGTGCAGAAGTAATAGAGAGCCTATGATCTTTTTTGTTTTTTGAAACATGATCTCACTGTATAGCACAGGCTGGTCTTAAACTCGTGATCCTTCTGCCTCGGCCTCCTGAGTGTTGGGATTATAGGCATGCGCCCCACACCTAACCAAATGAAAATGTTAATGGAACTTCTCCATCATATGATAGGTGGAAAACTATTGTGTACATATACTAGGCTTAGAAAACTATTGTGCATATATACTTGGCTTATCCAGGTTAATGTATTACTTTCATCCAGGGTACTGTTCAGTATAATTGTAAGTCACTTAACCTTCAGAACAATCCTATAAAGGAAGTGCTGTCATACTTCCATTTTACTAGTAAGGAAACTGTGACAGAGAGTGGCTAAATAACTTGCTCAAGGTCATATAATTTGTAAATTGCCAATCTGGAATGTGCAACAAGAAAGCCTTACTCTAGACATCACTATCATAATCATAATTCAATCTAAAATAAGAAAAACATTAAGAAATAATTATTTTTTGCCATGTACAACTGTGTCTTAGCTCTTATGAATTTGATTGTTAGTATATGTGCTATGGTTAGGATATGGGTTAAGTGTGTCCCCCAAAGGGTCATGGAAGCTTGGTACCCCATGTGATGACATGGGAGACAACAGAATCATTACGAGGTAAGACATAGTGGGAAGTGGTTAGGACATTTGAGAGTGTTGCTGCTGGAGGAAGTTAGCATAGTTCTTGTGGGACCCTGGCTAGTTTCTGAGACAAGGGTTGTTATAAAAGAGCAAGGCCGACCCTTCCCCACTCTCTGGCTCCTTGTCTCCCCATGTCATCTCTTGCTCTCACACATGGCTCCTGCTATCATGCCCTCTCCCATGATGGGATGCAGTCAAGGGAGGTCTTGCCAGTGTAGATGCTGTGCTGTTTGGGCTTTTGGCCTCCAAAACTATAAGCTAAATAAATCTTATTTTTATAAGAGAAGCCTCAGGTATTTTGTTAAAGCAGCCCAAAATGGACTAATATAATGCCGTTTGAACTCAGCAGATCTAAACATATACAAAGATAAAGTAGGGTAGATATATTTCATTATGTACATGCTGCCTTTCAAAGCTCATATTTTAGTTTTTTACCATGGTTGAAGGAATTTTTGCCTAAATGGGAAACTTCTGACTGCTGGATTTGAGACGTCTCAACAATTTCAGGGCACTCTGATTTATTTTGAATACAAAGCAGCAGAGCACCAACCACTTTATATTTCATATTTATTTTAAAACAGATTACTTTACAATGCTCTTATCTATGACAGAAATACATTTCCTCTGAGAAACATTTTAGCTCTTACTTTAAGGCAAGAATTTTACAAATATTCATGCCAATGGGCTCTGAAAAAAGCATCTCCAAAGTTTTATGAGCTATTAAAGTTATCAAAAAAGGGAATCTGATTAGATCTTTCTCTTTTCCATTCCATTTGAAACTGAATTTGAATAATGACAAATAAGCATGTTTTTCATACTTTCTAATGTACACATATTATCACCGCATTTGTAGTACAGAGATTAGAATTTTCCTCTTTTTAAGCCTTATCTCACAAATTATGATTTCTTTAGGGCCTTTTTAAATTAAAAGGTAGCTGTGTGCAGTGGCTCATACCTGTAATCCCAAGGATGTAGGAGGCAGAGACAGGAGAATCCCAAATTCAAGACCAGAGGCAGTCTGTCTAATTTAGCAAAACACTATCTCAAAATAAAAAAGTAAAAAATAATAAAATTGGGCTGGGGTACAGCTCAGTTATATAGCACTTGCAAAGTATGCAAGCACAGGGCCCTAGATTCAACACTCCCAGTACCAAAAAAAATTTTTTTTTTTTTTTTTTTTTTTTTTTTTTGCAGTACTGGGGGTTGAACCCAGGGCCTCACGCCTGCATGCTCTGCAAGTGCTGGACCACTGAGCTGCACCCTCAGCCCATTTTCTTAGTTTATTTGAGACAGGGTCTCACTAAATTACGCAGACTCCCTCTGGTCTCAAACTTGCGATCCTCCTGCCTCCGCCTCCCAAGCCGCTCAAAAATTTTTTTTCAAAGTTACTTCAATGGTATTTTATTAAAGTATAATACTATACAAATGGTATACAAATTGCAATTTCTACACAACACAGTGTTGACATGTTTATCTACAACAAAGAAGATGAACGTTATAACCCCAGGGCAAAATACATTTTAAATTCTAATAGACAAGCAAAATATTATTCTGAAAGAGTAACAGTAAATTCTATTGCAATCTATAACAATGCTTTAATTCATTAGTTTATTTTAAAGCATTTTTCAGACATAAGAAAGAAATTACGTTTATATCACAGAAAAATAAAGCTTGAACTATATGTCTCCAAAGAGAAGTTCACATAAAATACTTCAAAGGGAAAATTCGCTTTTATTCTTTTCCCACGGAATTTGATAAATTCTTGGCTGGGGGAAGTTGAAGTTTCACATAAAGGTATAGAAAGAGAAATTAACATCATTGTTTTTCTAATCATCAACAACTTGACAAATACTATGTACAAATCATAGTGGTTTCTGGAGTCCTTTATGAAGTTATTTAGAAAACACACACTAAAGAAATCACAGAAATTTTATAGTGTGCTGTTGCAGACACATTAAAAAATATTTTCCCAAAGGAACTTCTTTTTTTATTGAATGTTATGCTCAATTAAGTTCAATTAATTGTTTTGGTTTAAAATGAGTTGCTGTGGAGTTATTTTCCCTGAGGGAGTAAGCAGCTATCTAGCTGTGGATTATAGAACAAACAGCTGAAAGCAATCAAACATTATCTCAGCTCCATAGGAATTAAAAAAGTAATAACAATGCGGGATCATTTTGTGTAGACACCATTGGCTAATAAGGCTACTAAAATATTTCTTTATTAGACAGGATGTAATGTGGTTTGGTTGGTTTTTTCTAAGTGCCTAAATGCCCTACAGTATAGTCTTCTACAAAGTGATGTGCCTCCACAGCTTATGATACTAGTGTTTTGAAAGGGTAATGGGTGGAAGGGATAGTCTTCAGCAAATTGTTCTTGAGTGCAAAGAACTTAAATGTTTGTTAATGATAAGTACAATTATTTCCCATTGAGTGCTTTCTGAATGCCAAATGTTACAGTGCCTGGAAGTTGCTATAATCTCAAGCATGAAAAAAAGTGAGGTTAAAAATCAAAAGGCCCAATGGATGCCATGTTAGTGAACTGCCAGCTACCTTAAACAGGGAGGTAGACTTGTAATAAAGATACAAGTGTTCCTCAGAAAACATGCAAGAGGATCCTGAGTTTGAAGCCAGAGCCAGCATACACAACTTTAGTGAGTCCTTGTGTCAAAACAAGAAAAAAAAAAAAATAACTCAAATATACCCCAGACCTGACAGTAAAACTACAACTAGGAAATTTCCAGGGGGAAACATAAAAGAAAATATTTTGAAATGAAATTAAGCAAAAATTTTCCAGATAGAAAAGCATTTATATATTGGTCATCATCAGAATCAATAACTTCTAGTCTTGAATGACATAATTATGAGGAAAAAAATAGAAAAACCAAAGACTAGGAGAAATTATCTGCAAATCACATATCTGATAAACAATTTATATACAGAATATTTAAAGCAATTTAAAAAACTCAATAATAAGAAAATAAGTAACAATAGTTTGTTGTTTTTTTGTTTTTTTGTGGTACTGGGGGTTGATCCCGGGGCCTCACACCTGCATGCTTTGCAAGTGCTGGATGACTGAGCTGCAGCCCCAGCCCTTTTATTTTTTATTTTTTTTCCTTACTTTCTGAGACAGGGTCTCCCTAAGTTACATAGACTTCCTCTAGTCTGGAACTTGCAATCCTCCTGGCTCTGCCTCCCAAGCCGCTGGGATTACAGACGTGCGCCACCACGCCCAGCTAGTAACAATAGTTTTAAATCAAGGAAAAACACGAGGGTCAGACATTTATGTGGAAAATATGTGGATACCAAAAAAGCTCATGGAAAATACTCACCATCTTTAATCATTAAAAAAATGCAAATTAAGTCCATTGAAAGCCACTCAAATCCTTCAGGTACTTAACATTATACATCTGGCAGGACCAAGTGTTGGTGAGAATACGGAGCAACTGGAACTTTCATGTACTTCTGATAGAAACAGAAATGGTGAACAACTCAGTAAAACAGTTGTTTTCTTATAAAACAAAAAAAAATCTTAAATGTATAAAAATTTACATATAAATTGTGTGTAAAATATATAAATACATAACATATATATTAATTGTTCATATTACTCAGTCATTCCACATCTAGATATTTACCCAAGAACTTGAGATCATATATTCACACTAAGACTTGAACACATAAACATTACATACAGGTGTTCATAATGATCATCAGAAGCTAGAAATCCAAATGCCCAACAACACAAACTATAAAATTTCAATACATTGGAATACTACATTATAATAAAAATAAGTTATTGATACATATGACAAAATAAATATCTGAAAATAATCATCCTGACTTGAAAGAAACCATACAAAAAGAATACATACTAGAATAATACAAAATTCCATGTACAAGCTAGAGTACAGTGACAGAAACATCAATAGTTGCTGGCGATAAAGAGTTGGCAAAGTAACTGGAGAAATGAAGAGCATTTGGGGAATGGAGAATATGTCCACTATCCTGATTGTATGGGAGAAGGACATGGCAATCCACTCCAGAGGCAATCCCGAAACATCAGCCACTGAAAACTCTATGAGAGTCTCTATAAGTCGGACATGACTTGATGGCACCTAACAACTTGATTGTGATGTTTTCATGGACATTATCAAATCTGTCTACTTTGTATAAGTTAAAGGCTTCCACATATACCTTAATAAAGTCACAAAAAAGGAAGAAAGAAATGCTACTTACAAATATAACATCTAACAGAACAATTCATTAAGATAATAAACATTTAAAAAAATATATTTGTTGTTGTTGCTGTTAGGTGCCTCCAAGTCAGTATCTGACTCATAGTGACCTTGTGTACAACAGGCGAAACACTATTGTCAGTGCTTTTCTGCTGTTCATAGGGTTTTCACGAGCAGATTGAGTTTTGGGAGTGGGTTGCCGGGTCCTCTCACAAGCCTACAGCACCTGGTATTCCCAGGTGGTCTCCCATCCAAGTATTAAGTAGGCCTGACCCTGCTTAGCTTCTGAGATCTGACAGGATCAGATGCCACAGAGCTACAACTGCAGGCAAGTAAATTGGAAAAAGGACAGCCTTTTTAATAAATGGTGCTAGGAAACATGGTCATCCGCATGCAGAAAAATGAAAGCTGACCCGCATCTCTCAATATACACGAGAGTTAATTCAAAATGGATAAAAGATCTCAACATAAAACCAGAAACTTTAAAACTTATAGAAGGCAAAATAGGCAATACACTCCATCATATAGGCATAGGAAAGTATTTCCTTAATAGGACTCCAATTGCTCAAGAAATTGCAACAAGAATAGATAAATGGGATGACATGAAATTAACTTCTGCACAGCAAAAGAAACAATTAACAGAGTCAAGGAAACCCCCACAGAATGGGAAAAAATCTTCACATTTTATACATCAGACAAAGGTCTAATTACTAGAATTTATAAAGAACTCAAGAAAAAAACTCCAAAAAAAAAAAAAAAAAACAAATAACCTAATTCACAAATGGGCAAAGGAACTGAGTAGACAGTTCTCAAATGAAGAGGTCCATAAAGCCATGGAACACATGAAAAAATGCTCAATATCCCTAGCCATTAGGGAAATGCAAATCAAAACAACTCTGAGATTTCACCTTACACCAGTAAGAATGGCCAAGATCAATAAAACAAATAACACCAAATGCTGGCGAGTTTGCAGGGAAAAGGGAACACTCTTACATTGTTGGTGGAGCTGTAAATTGGTCCAACCACTGTGGAAATCAATATGGAGGTATCTTAAAATACTGAAAGTAGATCTACCATATGAGCCAGTTATAACACCACTGGGAATTTACCCAAAGGGAGATGGGTCATCATACCACCGAGACACCTGCATCTCCATGTTCAATGCAGCACTTTGCACAATAGCAAGGATATGGAATTAACCAAAGTGCCCTTCAACAGAAGAATGGATAAAAAAAAAACTATCGTACATATACACAATGGAATACTACTCAACAATCAAGAAAAATGAAATAAGGACATTCGCAGCAAAATGGATAGAATTAGAGAAAATTATTTTAAGTGAATGAACACAAGATCAGAAAGAGAAACACCACATGTTCTCACTCATATGTGGGAGCTGAATCAAAATTTTAAGAAAGAAAAATCCTATTCCAAGGTCAGATCATAATAAAAGGAAAAAAAAAAGCTAACAATGGTGTTAATATAAATGGTCTAGAAAATGCATGCAATTGTTCTGACAAGATAAGAACAAAGTTCACTGCAGGAAAAGTTTCTATCTTAAACAGAACTGGAACCCAAGGACATATAGAAAAATATTACCAAGTAAATGATAGAGAAGACTTAGATGGGGATGATGGGATGGGGGGAAGCATACAAGAGGGTAAGGGGGAACCAATATGAATAATGTACATCAAAATGCTTATATGGAAATGTCACAATGAAAAGCATGTCAGAATGAATCACATTAATGTGTACATTAAAAATTTCCAATAAAAAATATTTACCTGAATTGTTGTTTTAAGAACTTTTTCCAAATGAGACTATAGACTCCACAAAGCAAGTGCTATGTCATGGTCATCTTATGTAAACAGTACTATATCTGGCACACAGAAGTTGCTTAGTAAATATTGGTAGACTGTTTATCATTTTATTTTCAGGAGAAAGGACACTGTACAATGAAGCATATTTAAAACTGACTAGCTGATAATTGTTTAAACACCATCTTCAAGCTGCTTCATTTCTGAGTCCTTAGGAGAAATAACAACATCTGTCCCTCCAAGCATCTTGATCCAAAAAATTTTGTTTTAAAGGAATACAATGTTAATTAAATATGCAAATTATTCCCATTTATCAAAAAAGGGGAGATTAAAAATTAATGTTAATTTACTACAGTCAAGTCCTTTAAAGATTTTAAATTAAATCAAAAACATTTTTCAATTACTTTTCCCCAATGGAGGAGGTAAAAGTACAAAACCAATGTCACTCTCCTCAGGATAACAATAGACAAGAGACTAAGGAAAAAGAGAGACTTTTAAGCAATTCTTTCACTCTTCCTGCAGAAAACATCTATCTGTTCTGCCTATGTTCACTGGCTAAATCTCAAGGTAAGCCAACTCAATTGAGATACAGCTATTTTAAAATATAAGTACTACGTATTTCTTTTATATTGCTCCAATTTTTCAGGTAGGTTAGGAGACAGACAAAATAGGCTTGCATTTTCCAACTTTACTGCAAATTCTCGTACTCCACTTTACAGAGTACCTGGTACAGCTAAATTAAGATATAATTCTTCATGGACTATTTTCTTTGTGGAAAGCATATACATCCATCATACTTAGGGATCCACAACATGCCTTTCAGAAGAACTTTCAGAAGAACTGTTTGTGTACAAAGAGAATACTGCAATGGAGCAGTCCTAGGTTCTCTTCATGCATGTTGGGTATTTAAACTTTCAGGAGGAAAAACACTCTTCCTTTACGTAGGAAAGCATATACATCCATCATTCCTTTCTTTGTGGAAAGCATATACATCCATCATACTTAGGGATCCACAACATGCCTTTCAGAAGAACTTTCAGAAGAACTGTTTGTGTACAAAGAGAATACTGCAATGAAGCAGTCCTAGGTTCTCTTCATGCATGTTGGGTATTTAAACTTTCAGGAGGAAAAACACTCTTCCTTTACGTAGGCAAATATGCTTAATGAACAATTAGAAAAATATAATACTTTTAGGAGTGCATTTTCATTACAAAGTAGGATTGTCTTTCCTGCCAGAATGAACCTTATTGAGTTGTTTCTGTGTCTTGACTTTAAATTGAAACTGTATGCCTTCAAGAAACATATTGATTGTGGGTCAAAAAAGAACTGTCAACTTGGCTTTTTACACATGATGAAATGGAGTATTTCAAATCTATTAAATCATATCCAAAATAAGAAGAACAGGTAGCACTTCAGAGCAGAGGCCATGTCTGCCCTTTGCTTGAGGTTTGAACTGATGCTTAGAACTGTGTGTGAGTAAACAAGGGCTGTACTGCCCTAGGGGCTGGGGTTTAGCTCAGTTGATAGATGCCACACTGCACTCTCTGAGGACCCAGGTTCGATCCTCAGCACCACAAAAATGGGAAAAGGACATGGCAATCCATCTGGAAGTAATCAGTCCTTGAAAACCCTATGAGCAACATCCGGCCCTGCCTCTGCTGGTCTAGAGCAGCACGCTAGGATCAGAGAGAACAAGCCAGAAGGGGCCCGAATGCAGGGAGGGAATCTGTTAGTAAATTCCAGAAAGCCTTCATTTTTTATGGCGCTGTGTTCAGTCGGTATTGTTTATTTTTGTGTTTTCGTCATGGCTCTGAAGATTATAATGTATGAAGACAGAGCAGATTATAAATTGGGAGCTTATGCTCTTTGGAGACTTTATCATTATGTAGTCACACGACCTTTTGGGTGGTTTCTTGACAAACACTTGTTCTAGGTGTCTTTGCCTATCATGAGAATCTTTTTCTATGTCTATAAAATAAAATAATTTATGAATAAGCCTATTATAAATAAGACAAATGAGTGAAGTGTTTCTTTCTTTCCCTTAGCCAACATTTTGTTTTCATTTTGTTTGTTAAATTTTCCTGTGGTTAGCTAAGCAATCTATGTGAAGTTAGAAAATTCAAAATTGCTTGTGCCTATTTGTGTTTGGCACTAGCTGAAAAGTCCTATACCATCTGAGTTCTTGTTCCAGTTAGACTGGAACTAGTCACAAGAAAATTTTATTTATTTTTTTCCCACTAGGCTATAAGATCTATCAAGACAGAAAATACATTGATTTGGTTTTGTTCTAAATTATCAGATTAGAGCCAGTAATAAGTTGAGAGTAAACAATAAATATTTTTAAATAGCTATGTTGATTATTTTTGTCATTTAGAAAAAGGAAAATACTTTCTTTTAACTCCTCACAATTTACTTCTATGGCAGATATTTCACTGAAACAATGTTTAGCATGCATCTCTAGCAATTTACCAATCATTTAGCACATTTCAATATTTGATGTAGAAGTGTAAATTATTGGCTTTAAAATAATGAGCATTTAACTTAGAACTTTTATATGAATTTTTTTGTTAATCAGAATTTCAATAAATATCATATTATCAATAATGATAATGTATGAAAAGTTCTTTAGAATTATTTTCAGAAGTATGTTAGCAATGCACAGAAAAAACAAGCATTATTTACATTTTTTGGCTTCAAATGTCATTGTTTAAAGTGGGCATCTAACATTTTAATCTTGTGCCTTTGATTGTTTCTGAGGTAAAGACTTGCTGTAAAATAAGCAATTTACTTACTCAACCAACAATCTTCTATTTAATAAACTTAGATAGAAAATATATGAAAAACATTATGCCACTAGGATAGAAAATTATTTCAAAATAGAATTTTCTCTGCGGTAAAACATATGAACTGTAATCGATTTTGCACCTGTTTGAAGGTTATGTTTTCTGAAGCTAGCCTCCTCTCTTTGCCTCAGGCTTCACACCTAATGCATTTGGAACCCTGTTGACTTTAATATTAAATATACCTAAATACAAACCTTCTCATCACACCACTGTCGGCCTTTTAAATCCATCCACAATTTTGTACTCCTAGACAATTTCAATAGCCTCTGGACTCATCAGATTTGAGGGATATTAAATTAGAGGGCTAAGGACTATAGGTCTGTATTTTTCAAAAAGGTAAGGTCACTGTATTAATCCACTTGGACTGCCCCAACAAAATACCATAGACTGTGCAGCTTACACCATGGAAATTTATTTTCTCACCATTCTGAATGTTAGAATTTCATGATCAAAATCTAGCAGAGTCAGTTTCTGGTACGAGTGGTTTTCCTGGCTCATGTATTACCACCTTCTTCACATGGCCTTTCCTACATGCATACTCAGTGAGAGAGACAGAAAGAGAAAGCTCTAGTATCTTTCCTCTAAGGACACCAATCCTACTGGGGTAATTTAGCAAGACCTTGTCTTAGCAACTTAGCAAGACCCTGTCTCAAAATGAAAAATATGAAAAAGGGCTGGGGTGCCGCTCTGTGTTAGAGTACATGAGTAAGGCACTGAGTTAAACCCCCAGTACTGCAAAAAATAAATAAATGAATAAAAAGTAAAATAAAATAGAAAGCAAGAAATCTAGAAGAAATATAAATGACTAAGGAAAACATTGTTTCAACCTCAATGGCAATTAATTCCCACTAAGCCATAAAAAATAAAAAACCTCCTCTTACTCTGTGTCAGGAAAGCCCTATACACATACTGGCTCATTTATTTTTCATAATGACTTTTTTCAGTGTGTGTATATTATCCTCATTGTACAAGAGAAAGAAAAAAGTCAGAGAAAAGGCAAATAATATGACCCACGACATGTGGTAACAAAATTTACATGTAAACTAAGTTTGTCCAGCTGCAGAGCCCAAACGCTTAAGTCACCAATATGTGACATTTTGCCCACATATTTGACAAACATCTATTTTATTATAAAACCCAGAAAAATATAAATTAATGTGTTATATTAAATAAACATTTTAGATATTAAATGCTAGACAAAAGAGTCAGAGAAAGCTAATTTAATAGTGCTTAAAGTCCAAATAACTTGTTTTTTTTACATTTTGTACTGGAATAAAGATCAATTTTAATCAAACTAATTTAACTTCACTTAGAATTTCCATCACTTATGGCACCTCTGATTAAGACCCAATAGCTACATCTGAGCATATTGACAAAGTAATAATAAAGAGAAAGATCATTGTCAACCAGAGGATAGTAAAGAACATAAATGGAGAAGTTCCAACTCAGTTTAAGAATATGTTTATGTGAGCTGGGTGCAGTGGCACGCCTGTAATCCCAGCAGCTCTGGAGGCGGAGGCAGGAGGATCACAAATTCAAGACTTGAGGCAGTCTGTGTAACTTAGTGAGACCCTGTCTCAAAAAGCAAAACAATGGGCTGGGGGTGCAGCTCAGTGGTCCAGCACCTGCAAAGCATGCAGGCATGAGACCCTGGGTTCAACTACCAGTGCCTGGGGTAGGGGGGAAGAATATGTTTATGTGAAACTACTCAATTGGTACCTGTGCTACTACTCAGTTAGTAGAGCTATGGGTTGTTTGGGGTTTCAGTTTGGGGATTCTTGTGTATATCCTTATAACCATAATTTTTTGGGGACTGATTTTGAGATTTGAAGAATTCTGGGATATAGACTACTCATAATTACTAATTGTCATATTCATTACAACTTTCACTATTCCTGGGACAACTGATAATATTTAAAGGTCAAGTGGTAACTTTGGACTTGGGTAAATTGGAATGTTTTTAACAAGTCTATATCTCTGGGGTTTGTTCTGTTTTGTTTTTAGTTTTGAAGTACAATTGTTGTCTTCACTTCATTCCCAGAAAGCAAACCATAATAAATAAAAATGCATCATTTATTTTTCCTTTATCTTTGGAAAAATTTGCCAGTCCTGAATATCTATTTTGTCTGACCCTTTGGGAGTCACTATCTGATATTTAGATTTGCTACTTAAGGTTCTCCCCATGTGTCTGTCAGCTTGTCATGCTGTAGGGGCTTGCATGTTGTTGTGATGCTGAAAGCTATGCCACCAGTATGTCAGATACCAGCAGTGCCACCCATGGTGAGAAAGAAAGAAAGTACTAAATAAAAAAAAAATCAATTTGTATAATTTGATTAGACAAATTAAAAGATTAATGAGATAGATCTTCCACATTCTCTCAATAGAAAAAGGCACCTAAAGGAACCACTTTACATTACTTTAACCAATTATAAATTGCAGTTGTATAGGACAATCAATATATAAATCATTTTTTTCTTGTCAAAAGTCTGTTACTCTGGTACAAGGGTAGTTTGTCTTTGCTATTTCATGGGAGTAGACCAAACAAGCCACATGTCCTTGACCTTGGCTATTTCTAGGGAAAAATGAATTGCCACAAAAGCTGGTAGAAATGTGAAGAGCAATACAGAAAACAAGCCCATAACTAAGATAGGAAAAGTGAGTTATCTTCGTTAAATTGCCACTCATTTTTCTGAAACCTTTGCCAAGTCATTTAGTCTGGCAAGATCTGTACTTCTTCACAAACAATGTAAGATGACTGATCCTTGTCAAATTTTCAGAACTTAAAACCCAAACAATAAAATAAGAATCTTGAAATCAAAGAACAACCTGAACATCTTTCATCTGTTATTAAGGGCACATGAATAGGTGGCCAAAAACTCTTTCCGATTCCTTGAGAAAATGCTTTTCTTCAGTGTTTCTGTTTGTTGAGTGCTGTTAGTTACTTTGCAAGGCTTTCATCCTTCCAGCAACTCTATGTGATCTTGAAAAACCTACTTAACCCCTCTGTATCTTTATTGACTTCTGCAATATGGAGATGTCTTTGAACCTCCATGTAAGATTATTATGAAAATTCAATGGGTCAATGAATAAAAAGCTTTTAAAATAAAGTTTCACATATGGCTAAATATTCAATCATACTAACTCTTACTTGTATTCCCATTTTAAAGATGTGAAAAATGGAGGCTTACCTATGTTAATTAACATATCCCAAGAATATATAGTTTGAAAATTGTAGTAACGAGAATCAAAGCCAAATATTTTTACTCCATAGCCCATGTCTAAGCACTGTTCAGAACTGTCTTTCAACATCTTGGTTTGAGTAATAAGGAAAAAAAATTGTTTTGAATATTTATTGACAAAGCATAGAGAGAAGACATATAAGAAGATACAAATTATTCTAATTTATTACATTAAAAGAAAATAAGAGTTTTATACTTGTTATATGAAGGGGTGGCTAAGAAATCATATTTCTACAGTAAGTATTGTAGTTATAGGATTTTCTTTGTTACTAGTACAAAAACATGCAGAGGTTTGAAGAGAGAAGACTGCCATAAATCAGGGCTGAAACAATCAATCCAAACCATGAAAAAATGCCAACAAGCCCTAAACACATTTGTCTACATAGCTCTAATAAATATAGTTTCATATATACTATGCAGCATAAAGTATAAATTATGTTACTTTCTCTCAAAAAAATTTTAAGTGCAAGCTGGAAGAATTCTCTGTGCTAGGTTGATAGAAAATTCAGTAAATGCAGAAACATTGGAGGGAAAGAAAATAATAATAAAGGCATCTAGGGGTTATGTGAATTATGTAATTACCTGTATATAAATGAGAGCATTTTATCTTTCTATGCCTAAGCAGAAAATGAATACCAAAAAGAGCATCCTCATGGGAAAATTAGTTCCGATCTTGAAAAATGGCAGCATTTCCTATATATGAGTACTTAGACATTTAAGCTAGAACTTGAAGTAAAATAACATTGATTTTGACATGGACATTTTAGTATTTTTCTTTAAACATGTTCAGATTTCATATTTAAATTTAGACATATTTTAAGCAATGGGTAGAATAGAGGTTTACAAAGCTGTTTAAAATAGAGATTTCACTTTAGTTAATGCTAGAAAGAAGACTTACTTGGAGAGAATTAAAAAATAATATATCAGTAAGAATTAAAATGGTACTTGGTAGTTCAAATAAAGACTAATACCAAACTGAAGTTAGTCAGATTGGGATAAAAATTCCTGCTCTATTTCTTGCTATGAGCTATATGACCTCAGGAAATTTGCTTAACATTTTCCAAAAGAAAAAAAAATAAGAATAATAGGAAAATCCATCTTATACATTTGTGAGAATTAAATGCATTAATATTTATAGAGTACTTAGAATAGTTCTGGCATATAGTTATATATTCAATAAATAGCTATTAATATTACTACTGAATAGTAATGTTAATGCCTAAATTAAGAATGGCACGTGCAAATGAAGTTAGAACATTTAAAGATGTGGAAAATTATAAAGCTGATGCTGTAAAATATGTCAAGAGTCATCTAGCATCTTCAGAAAGAGAACAGATAACAGCAGCCAGTACTATCATGAATACTGGAGCTTTGTTACATTTCAGATGCCCCAGCTCTAGACACTTTTTGGGACTACTCTTTTGTTTCCAGTACTAGAGGGTTGAACTCAGCCCTTAGGAAAACACTCCACCACTGAGCTGCACTCTGAGCCCCTTTTTATTACTCCTTAAATTTTGAGTCAGAGTCTCCCTAAGTCACAGAGGCTGCCTCTGGCCTGGAACCTGCAATCCTTCTACATCAACCTCCTGAGTCACTGGGATTACAGGCAGGAAGTTGTTTGGACTTCCTTGTTTGTCTTTTAGAAAGGGTCTCACTATGTTTCCCAGGCTGTTCCAATTTCTAGGCTCAAGTGATCCTCCTGTCTCATCCTCCCAAGTAGCTGGGACCACAGGTTCACACCATCCCACCCAGTTCGGGGGCCACTCTTTAGCACCATGTTTCTCCTTGCAATATATAGAGTTTATTTTTAAGTACAAACCTATAAAATTACATAAGTGACATCAAAAGGGTACTACAATTAATATAATTGTATATAGAATACTTATAATTACTATGATTCTTATCATAGAAAACAAATTGAATTATACAAAGAGATGAGCATATTTTGAAAAATAATTAAAGCTATAAATTTCTAAAGCCCAAGAGGAATCTTAAAGCACAAATATCTCAATGGGGTGCATAATAAAAATGTAGGATCCACTTTATAAAAAAATATGAAGAGATATTTTGAGAAATAACATGCAGCTTGATAATACAAAGGGATATATTAATTATCTCCTGTATTTTTATTGATCTACAGTCATGATCTACAATCTCCTATACACAGTGAGCATTTAATACATGCTTGTTACATGAATGATTCAATTACATAATCTGTTTCAAGATGCTAAAAATATAGTATTTAATAAACAACACAAGAGCCGTGAGTGGTGATGCATGCCCATAATCCCTGTTACTAGGGAAGCTGAGGTTTGGAGGATTGTAAATTCAAGACCACCCTGGCCTACAAATAGAAACCCTTTCTAAATGAATCAATCAATCAATAATAAAATAAAAACATACATGAATTTCAGTTGGAAATCATTTTAAGCCAAGGCACATGTATAAGAGTCAGAAAGGTAAAGAGGCTTATTGAATGCCATTTAACTAATGACCAGTCTTCAAACAAAATTCAAATTTCAACTCCCAATTTAACTGGGAGATATATGTAACTTAAATTAAAATTGGATAGGTAGAAATATGTATGGAACTATGACATATCAGGAATCTGTCAATACGCTCGCATCAAGTAAAGAATATTGATAATAAACAATTCTCATACTTCTATAATGCTCTAGATGCAGCAGAAAGAGCTGTGAAGAAAGACCACAGGGATCTTAGTCTCAGTCCTAATTCTCCAGGTATAGGCCTAAGTGACCCTCATCTTTTAAAGAAGTAAAATAAAGGAATTTATTTTATTTAAAGAGGTAAAGAAGCAAAATAAAGGAATTTATTGTATTTAAAGAAGTAAAATAAAGGAATAATGCAATTTCAGCTTCTTTTTTTTTAATTAAACACCTACTATATTTCATGCGCCTGCAGCTGTACCACTGTGGCGTCCAACCCTGTGAGATCTTGGAAGCTAAGTAGGGCCAGGCCTGGTTAGTACTTCGATGGGAGACTGCCTGGGAACACCGGGCGCTGTAGGCTTGGGAGACGGACTTGGATGGGAGACCATCTAGGAGCACCAGGTGTTGTAGGCTTGGGAGAAGGACCTGGCAATCCACTCCCAAAAAACAATCAGCTATTGGAAACCCTATGAATAGCAGAGAAGCAATAACAATACTGTTTCACCTGTTGTACATAGGGTCACTGAGTCAGATACCGACTCCATAGCACCTAACAACAACAACATCATATTTCAAGTACTGAACTAGATGCTGAGGCTATGAGGAGAAGCCACATTTTATGCTGTAAGAAGTGGGTGTATGATAAAGTACATTTACTAACTAAAAGACCTGGACACTTACTTAATCTCTTTTGGCTCAGTTTCTTCCTCCATCAAGTGGAAACGATGATGTTACATCTTATATAGAGAGTTATGAGGACTAAATGAGAATAGTGTCTGCCACAATTCTGCAAATATTAGCTGATATTATTAACCATAAGGAATGTATAATACTACAAGATAAATAAGAATATATGCATAACTCATTAAAAAAGATAGCATAATGCTAACTTGTTAAAAATAAAGCATAAAATGCTGTCATAAGAATTTTAGGAATCACTTTATTCTAATCAAAACTAAAAGAAGTAGGAATTCCTGGAAGCATTCTCTTTCTTTGAAGTATATGATGATTTGACAAGAAAGTAAAGAAGAAGGCTGGAGAATTAGAATGATATGAAAAGTAATGTAGGATTTAGAAGTTTGAGGCTTTAAGTGTCATTTACAATCTTTTGCAAAACCCATCCCCATGGAAAGGACTTAAAGAAGGAACAAAAATATGAAGAAAGAATATGGGACACACTTTTAAACCAATTATTTCCTGACTCAGTACTCAAGGTTTAACTTGACAAGCATCATGGTCTACTATGCAGAATATTTCTTTTTTTATCGGAAATTTTTAATGTACACCTTAATGTGATTCCTTCTGACATGCTTTTCATTGTGACATTTCCATATATGCATTTTGTTGTACATTATTCATGTATGTTCCCCCTTACCTTTTTGTACACAGAATATTTCTATCATTGTGGTAGATGTCTACCTGAGGAACTCGACCCTCAGAGACAGACTCTAGTGTGCTGATCCCTGTCTTCTTGGATCTTGGCATATAGAAGAGGATCCTCAATAGAGGAAAAAACAAATGCCAAAGACCTGAGAAGTCTATTAGTAGTATAAATAAAAAGATGAGATCAAACTTTAAAGGTTGTAAATCAACACAAGAGAACTGGGACGCTGGAATTCAGTTAGCACCAAGACATGGAGGAAGAAGTGTATTGATGTCAATATGAGTTCCCACAAAACACGATGGATAGAAAGAACAGGCAGGGAGAAAATCCAGAGCATAGTTGAATTTTATTTCAATATTATGAGGCACATAAGAAGATTGTAAATGTTGGGGGAGAGGAGTGGGAACAGAAGTGAAAAAAGGAGGTTTACAATAAGAATCTAACTGAGCTTGCACAGGCAGAACAAGTAAGGTGGCCACTAAGTACTACTGAGGTAATGCTTAAAGTTTGTCCCAGATTCTTTCAAAAGAATAAATACACCACATATCTCTGAATATGCAGCATATGTTTCTGTGTATAATTAATAAATACTCTGTCCTTAAAGTGTGGTCTTAGTGACTCCTTTAGATTTATACATTTCTGGTTTCTGTCATTAAATATAGCTGAATAACCTGAACTGTGAAACCAAAAGCATAAGGAGACTTCTAATTCATATCAGTGCTGGAAATTATTGGATGTTATGGCACATACGTGCTACTGAGTCTTAAGACTGGTTCCACCTTTTAAGCACTAAAAAGTAAATTTGGTTTTCAAGAATAAACCTAGGACAAAGATAATCAAATTTTTAAAAGTATGTCCTAAAAACAAATGCAAACATAATAAAGTAGCACTATGATTGTGATGCTGCACAGGATCTACACCCTGGAAAAGCTGATCAATATTTGCCACATCTCCACACAGGTTAGTCTTATTACAACCAAGCACCATAACTGTACACTTGTTCTCATTAGGGCTGTAATAAGGAGCAGTGTACATTAATCTCATGTCACCCAGCCATACCCTCTTTCTGATGTACAATACTTACCAAGGGAACTTCTGCAAGGTCTAGAGAATATCCTTGTAGAGGAACAGGACTTTTAGAGTTCTTGATAGGAGATATGAATAACGTCAACAAAGATATCTAAGGTTTTATTCTCCAAACTGGTAAAGAATCAGAAAACAAATGCAAACACACACACACACACACACACACACACACACACACACACAATCGTGCAATCATGAGACAACTATAGAAAAAGGAGAGAACAACGAACTGAAATACCACACTATTGGAAAGAGGAGCACTGCCTGATGGAGCAATCTGTTATTGGACATTTTCTCAGTGGCAGCAATGGCAAATAAAATACAAACAAACATATCCTATGGGGTTATTTGCCAATTTTAGAGGCAAGCTGATGATGGCTTTACCCAAACAAGAGTATTCTACTGAGGGAAAGTGAAACCAGAAAACTTCAAAAGTTGTGCAGAGCTAGTGTAATAATTTGCAAATTCTATGAGCCCTAAACTTAATACAACTTGCTTTTCCCCATGATACATTTACCATCTTTCAGTGCTAAGGAGTTAGTGATGCCCTAGGCTTTTTAAATCTAAGAGTGAAGAATACTTGAAGGCACAATCTCAAAAAATCCACACTCCAGTCCTAACGCCAGCCAGTTCATACCTAGTTTGGGGTGATTAGCTCTTGCTCTTTCTTTTTTTAGTATTTATTATTTAATTTTTAGGGGACACCCACATACACAGGCATCAAAAACAAAAACTGATAAGTAGGAACACATGGAACCTCATCTTTTCCTTCTACTAGAAAAAATCTAAGCCTTTTAGGTAAATAGCTGTATCGTTTTGTGTCTCAACACAAAATGTCTTTAAACACAAATTTCTAAACATGAAAAGAAGCAGAAATTGTGCCTGATAACCAACAGAAAACCAAACAAGACACACATACTCAGAGATTGTGACAGCCAATTAATAAAACAGGCCCCAATGATTCCTGCACCCCAGTATTTCACTCTTTTGTAGTCCATTCCCACAATAAGTACAGGTGACTTTGTAACCAATAGACTATGGCAGAAATAACAGAGTGTGACTTCCCAGATTAAGTCATAAAAGACTTTGCAGCTTCTATGGTATGGCTTCTTGGATCACTAGCTATAGGGGAAGCCAGCTGTCAGGCATTCACAAGCTTGCATTCACAAGCAAGTCTCCTACCAACAAACCAGCAAGGGACTAAAGATGCTTACTGACAGCTATTCATGGTAGAAATGGAGTCTACTTCAGGTGGCTACAGTCCTGGCTAATATCTTCACTGTTAGCTCTGGGAAGGCACCATGTTGGAACCCTTCAGCTAAGAACCTCCTCAATTCAAGACCACTACAATTGTGTGAGAAGTTAGGATTCTTATTGTTTTAAGCCATGAAGATTTGAGGGTAATTTACTGTGAAATACTTGGTACCCAACAGATTTTGATACTTAAAATGGAGTGCATCTATGAAAAAAATATGGAGAGAGAGAGGAATAGCTTATGGAAATAATATATATATTATATATAATAATATATAAAATGATATATATACATATATATATATATATATATATATATATATATATATATATATATATATATGGAGAGAGAGAGAGAGATAGAGAGAGAGAGAGAGGAATAGCTTATGGAAATAGGAGAGTTCCCAGAAAATGGGCAGAACCCAGAAGGACTTTGAAGAGAATTTTAGTGAAAAATCAAGAGAGCTACAAAGAGATAGATAATAAAAACCTAATGGCCTTTGCAGAGGCTTCCAACAGAGAGATTAGCCCAACTTTCTATAATACTATACCCTTTAGAAAACTTGGATTAAGTGCCTGCTGAATGCTGTCCACCTTTCAAGGACCAGTCACAGTCCTCTGCTCTGAGCAGAAATATCAATGAATACAAACCTCCTACACACACAAGACCCTGCTCAACCCAGGAATTCCCTACCACAATGATCCCCTGTGAGAACTCTGCATGGTGACCTTTCATCATCACCCAATCAGAGAAATCATCTGATAGAGTGGTGGGTTTGAGGGTTGGCCCCTCAGGAAACTTTTGATCATGTCTAGAGATATTTTTGGTTATCACAACTGGAAGAGGCACTGGTTTCTAGAGGGTAGAGGGCTTAGATACTGCTAAATATTCTGCAATGCACAAAAGAGTCCCCTACAACAAAGAATCATCTGACCCCAAATGTTAATAGCCTCAAGGTTGAGAATCCATGGTGTACTAGTTTCTTTTAATATCACTATGACCAAATTCCTGAAAGAAACAACTGAACAGATAAGGCATTTATTTTGGCTCAAGGTTTCAGAGAGTTTAGTCCATCATGGCCAGGAGGACATGATGGAGCAGAGCCATTTTCATCATGGCGATCAGAAAGCAGAGAAAGGAGACCCCCTCTTAGCTGGTTTTCTCTTTTTCCCCAGTTATTCCGTCCTGGCTCCCAGCCTATGGGACGGTGCCACTTACATTCATGAGGAGTCTTCCTCCTTCAGTTAATCCTCTCTGGAAATGCCCTTACAGGCACAGACAGAAGTAGACCTTACAAATCTCCTTTTGTTGTCAGGTGACATTAAGCCAGATAGGACTTGAACAACATTATACACAGCAGAATGAAAAACTACCCAACACTGCCCTGCACATGATTTTTTTTATGTTTGAACCCAATGTTGCAGCCACTATGTTTCTTGTCATTTTGAGTCATGCCATGCTGGCAGAAGGAGGTCCCAGGGCCTCCATTCCCATTATTAAGGTTGACTCTACTTTGAGGAGGCGAATCTTCCCCAGTTGTTTCTTGAATGCCTTCCAGCCTGTGGAGCTCATTTTCCAGCACTATGTTTGTCAGTGTTTCTCTATTGTTCATAGGGTTTTCAATGGCTAATTGTTTGGGGAGTGGACTGCCAGATCCTTTTCCCTATTCTGTCTTAGTATGGAAGCTCAGTTGAAACCTGCCCACCATGGGTGGTCGGGCTAGTATCTGACATACTGTTGGCATAGCTTTCAGCATCGCAACAATATACAATCCCCAACAGCATGACAAGCTGATAGACACGTGGGAGCAAAAATCTCCTTGTTATTGTTAGGTGCCATCGAGTCGAGTCCGACTCATAGCGACCCTCACAGGGTTTTCAATGGCTGACTGTTTCGGGATTGCCTTGGGAGTGGGTTGCCACATCCTTCTCCCATTTTGTGGTGCTGGGAATCAAACTCGGGACCTCAGAGACTGCAGAGCGGCGCTCTACCAACTGAGCTAAATCCCAGCCCTAGGTGATTCTAAATCTAATCAATTAGCAATGAAGATTAACCATCATATCTGGCCTTGAAAAATATGCAGTTATCCGCTCAGTTACAGTTTATTCTTTAAATTGTTTTGGGCTTGTTTTTTTTTTACTTGTTGTTTTTGGTTACGGTTTACAATGTAGGGATATTTCTGCTCTCTTTTCCCCTTCAGAAGAGCAACTTCATTTCTAAAATCCTCTTTCTGGGGGCTTCTCAAGGGGCTACCAATTTTTAAATGGAATTTCACATACAAATTTAATCTCAGATTCAGAACTCTTTTTTACACTGATGTACATTTTCTCTAAGATAAAATAATGGCAAAATCTGAAATAATGAAATTCTTTGAATTTATAGAAGTACATGATGATTAAAATAAAATTGAGAATTTATATTGAAATGTTATCATAACTTAATGCTTATTCTGAAAAAATTATTTTAATGGTATCAACTAATTTTACTTAAAGGATATGTCTATTGTCTACTTCATCAGAGTGTTTATTGATGAATAATAAACATCTAATTATTCTATTCAATGAGTTACTCAAGCCCAGTAAATGGATAAGAAAGGAAGAAAAATACACATGGTTACTTTATTGCTGTCATCTAAAATGGGTTCACTTTTAACTGTAGAGTAGATATTCAAAAGTTTATGTTTCCTAAAAGTATATATGAATCAGTGTTGATTCTCCTACCTAGCCATTTACCTAATGATAGCTACACAAAAAGCATTTTAGTTTGCCTTTGTATAAAAATATTATAAAGTTATTTTTCTCCTGGGAACCTATTTTATATCCATTAAGAGAAAAAAAGTGCTAGATGCAAGTGTTGTGAACTTTAAGATGCAATTACAGTAAAGACATTGGGATTTAGTGAATTTAAAATATAATAAGATAAATTTAAGGCATTATCTTCCAAAGCAAGATACACAAATCTTTTGCTTTGCTACATTACAGTTTCTAACAGACAGGGATAATATGGTAAATGCAAGTATGGAGTAGGGAGGGATATTTTTAGCGAAAAATTATAAAGGCATGTGTTGTTGTTGTTGTTGTTGTTGTTGTTGTTGTTGTTGTTAGATGCTGTCAAGTCGGTATCCAACTCATAGCGACCCTCACAGGGTTTTCAATGGCTGACTGTTTCAGATTGCCTTGGGAGTGGATTGCCATGCCCTTCTCCCATTTTTGCGGTGCTGGGAATTGAACCCAGGACCGCAGAGACTGCAGTGCAGCGCTCTACCAACTGACCTAAATTCCAGCAAAGACGTGTAGATGCATTGAAATTGAATCATTTCTTTTGGAACTTTACCCAATGCTGCAAGTTGTTATAGAATCATGTATTTACAAAGGATGAGAGATCATCTTTTCTTACTTCCTTATTTCACTAAATAGGAAATGAATCTGATAGAGATTATTTGACTCATTTTCTGAAATTGAGACAAAGCTAGAATTATAACTCATATTTCCCAATTCTCAGTTCATCAATAGCTTCACATTGGGATGCAACTTTTGAAAAATCTTCACTTGGAGGCTAACTGTATGCAAAATTCTGTCAAATAACAGGAGGGAAATTTTCGAGATCTTTGTAAGAGTTATCTATCTTCTATTAATATAGGAGATAGTGAAGTGAAAACTAGTTGGTCTCCTGGATGACCCCAACAGCAATTCCTCCACGAGCCTAGTGTTTGTTTCATTTGGCTGGGATGTTGGGAATGATGAGGCCAGCAGGTAAAACCAAAGCTGATATGAAAACATACACATACAGGAAAAAAATACTACCACCAACAACAACCATAAGTGTCAGAATACAGTAAGTTTTCATGCTGCCAACAAGAATGAAACCCAGATTCTTCCATTCAGAGTGTTCCTCTTATGATAATTCCCAAAAATCTCCTCCAATATGAGAAGCATCAAGGAAATCAGATCTTACTTCTACAAGCAGTCAGATTTGACACAGTGGCATAGAATAAATGTTCTTAATTTTCATGGATTTGGGTATTAGCAAACAGGAGTACATAACAGAAGTAATAGAGTATAAGAGAAAGAGGTTAGATATGCTAAAAACAAAGTGAAATTGCCCAGTAACCATTTTACCAACACTAATACAGTAAATGACAAATTCAGTAGGGTTTTGTTTGGTCTATTTTTCTCCTTTGTGAAATATTTTCTTTGAGGAAGAAGTCTTGGACAGTAAGACTTATTCTTTCATGAACATGTGTGTTACCTTCTCTGGGAAAACTTTGTTAACAACAGACCTTTAATATATAATCTTGTTGTTGTTGTTAGGTGCCATTGAGTAGGTGTTCAACTCATAGCAACTCTATGTACAACAGGTGAAAGAGTACTGTTAGTGCTTTTCTGCTGTTCATAGGGTTTTCAATGGCTGATTGTTTTTTGGGATTGGGTTGCCAAGTCCTCTCCCACAATATATAATAGCACCCTTAAAACTCTCGTCCTTGCCCTGCTGCAGTGTTCATCATAGCACTATCACCATGACATACTATTTGTTTGCTTGTTTATCTCCTGTCTTCTTCACTGGAATGTAACCTCCATACAATTAGGATGTTGATTCATTCATTGAATTCTGTGTTCTAAATAGGAAAATGAACATCATTGGCCCTTGACATATCTCTATAGATTAAACATTATATATCAAACAAGATTGAACTTAGTGTACTCTTAAAAGTGAGCCCTTTGCATTTAGTATGAGGGGCCCAGGCTGCACAGCAGGAGGTGAGCAGTTCCAGTAAAGATTCATCTGTATTTGCCAAATCCATAAGGAAAAAACATGCATTGTACTGAAAGTCATAGATAATAGAAATAAAATATTCTTACATGATCTTGACATTTTATAAAATGTTAAGGATTGTTGGATTTATTCAAAACTTGCAAATCCTTCTTTATAAAGTTATATATATATAAATCTATATTTTTATATATTTGTAATTCCTATGCCTGCAGATATGTTCATGATTGTCCTCTTAAACCTTTGTGTATAGTATTTTATGGTGCTATAAAATAGAAATCTATTTAGGGATATTTATTTCCAAGTTTATTCTTATTCTAATATATATAATCAAGAAAAATGGGATAAACCAAAATTCTAGTTTAATACCAGATTCTCTTGTGTGCATTCCATGATTGATTCAACAAATGTGTGAATTTGAGATAATAAATAGTAAGAGATGCTGCAAATTATGTTAAGGGTTGACATTTCTTTTGTGCAAAGAAGAGTATCATTTATAAAAGAGATCTGTCACTGCTTCTCTTTCAGAGCAAAAGGCAGGTAGACTTGAATTTCCTCAGATACTGGTGACCAGATTGCTGGAAGGACGATTTTTCATCTTTTGAGTTATAGGAAAAAGAGTTATTTTTAAAGAGCAGTTTTGAAATTCACTATCTCATAACCAGATAAAATAAAATGGGTAAGCTGCAGATAGCTACTTGTTAGGTAGATGTATAGCTACTTGTTAGGTAGGTCCACAGAGATAATGTACATGAGTTCTTCTTTACTACTGCTGGGGTGTTTTGCTGTTCATAAGACTTCTCTGATGTGTAGAGTTCAAAAGGGAGGCAGCTTCAGATGAAAGCTTTTATTCTGACTGCTGAAACACTAAGCCCAAAACATTAATACACAGTCTTCTAACAACTTTCAAAAATAACTCAAACCATACTACCTGGTTCTCTTGATGCATTCTGGACCAGTGTTTTGATCCCTATGTTCCCTGGAGAGAAATAATATTAAGTCAAGCACAACCTCAGGGCCACAGACCTATAGGAACAAGGCCTCAGAGCACAAGGGGAGGGCTCCAGCAAACTGTCCTCTGCATTTACAGCTTTTCTCCACCGCGTGAATCATTCTAAAACCGTCCCTGCCTCCCAGTGTTGCACAAAACCTGTCCCTGGTGTCAAAAAGCTTGAGGATCACCGGTTAAGGGCATAGATTTGGGACTCCCAAAGACTTGATGTGAAATCCCAAGTCTGACACGGATTAGCTGTCAAGACATTTAACTTCACTGAAGTCTGGTATTCTCAGGATATTGATAAATGTATCTATAGAAAAAACAATCTATGACAGAATAACTTTGGGAGACTACTTAATACAGTTCCCAGAGCATCACAGATGCTCAATAAATGTCTGCTATTTTCACTTAGGGCTAGAGTTTGGCTCAGTTGATAGAGTGCTGCTCTGCACTCTCTGAGGTGCGAAGTTCGAACCCCAACACTGCAAAAATGGAAGAAGGACATGGAAATCCACTCCCAAAGCAATCCTGAAACAATCAATCATTGGAAATCCTATGAATAGCAGAGAATCACTGGCATTGTGCCAGGCATGGCACAATGTCAGGGAGTGTTTCCTTCTGTTTTATATAGGGTCGCTATGAGTCAGATCTGATTCAATGGCACCTAACAACATTTTCACTTCACCTCTGCTTTCCCAACCCTTTGCTGCTATCTTAGATAAAGCCTTCCATGTTGCTACATAAATAGGTCATTGAAATAACCTCCTATTATCTCTACCTTCAATTTTTCTCCTCTTCCACCTTTTTCTTTGAACTTACATTCTTCAATAGTATAATTTCAAGAAAAACAGAGTAACAGAGATAAGAACTTGAAAAGTAGCCAGTAGAGGATAAATAATGATAGCTAGCACTTATTATGCCCTTAGCCTACAACAAAATTTTTTAAAACAATCTTCAAAAATAATTCTCACAGTAACCCAATAAGATGGGTACCATTTTTCCTCAGTTGAGAACATGAAAGCATAGGTGAAATAAATTACTTAACTAGGGTCAGTAGAGTTTTTCAAAATATATAATAGCATAGATACTAACAATCGGAACAGAGAGTGAAACAGCCTAAAGGAATTATCAACCAATACTCATCCCAGAATAATAAATGGCAGATTTAACTCCATGTATTATTGATACAAAGGACCTATTCTTAGCCATGCTAATAGAAATGAGATCAATGATAGGGAAAATCATCCTATAGCTAATAGGACAGGTCAATTTTGTTTCTTGGGGATAAGAATCTCTGTACTCAGGTAGATATTTTGATTCACATAAGATATAGGACATACATTAATTCTCAATCATTTTTATGAAAACTGCTATGTACATACCAAAAATAACATGCAAAATAACAACTATGCAATGTTTAACCCATACATGAATCTGATTAAAAAGTGTATTTTTGTAGAAATTTCGTTAAAGACGAAAAATTTGACTTATAATTTAATATTATTCACCTCAATATATGAGACAATGTATTTTGACTATAAAAGAGATTTCTAGAAATGAACTTTCTCATCTTTTTTTGGTGTTTTACTTTCAAACAGTTGGTAAAACTAGATATACACATATTAAGGGTACATTTAATATGATGCCACTTTGCTTCGTTGCCACATTTTTTTTTGCAACTAATTTTTGTAATTCTATAATATTTATAGAAAGACATGTATTTAGAATCTACAAAAGGGTCAAGTATAAGGTTGGACACATTTCTTTGAACATATACTAAGATATTTTTAGAAATTTCTCCTTTTAAAAATGAATAGTAATGAATATGCACACACACATATTCATTAAGACCATGTGTTACTCAAGGGTGACTCACGTTAAATAGGATAGGTACATATATTAAAACAAGGATCTCTTCTGAACTTTTTATATTGGTGGGTGTCAGAAAGTGAAGTACATAGTATTGGTGGAAAACTATGGTGAGCATCTTGGGAACAATTCACAATTCTGCAGACACGAGGCATTTGCCAACTACCAGATTATCCTTGAGGTCTCCAGTTTCTCAGTATTAGATAATATTTATTTAACCTCTAAACAGGCAACTGCCTGCAGCCATACCACCCTGGCATGTATCTAATCAGATCTGGGAAACTAAGCAGGGTTGGGCCTGAGTAGTCCTACAATGGGAGACCACCTGGGAATACCAGGTGCTGTAGGCTTGGGAGAAGGATCCAGCAGCCCACTCCCAAAACAATCAGTGATCAAAAGCCATATAAATAGCAAAGAAGCACTGACAATAGTACCAGGCATGGCATGTTGTAGGGTAGTGTTTCATTCTGTTGTTCTATCAGTCAGACCTGACTCAATGGTACATAACATCAACAACTAGCAGACAAGATTGGAGAAGTAGGAAAACACTAGCATGTGGAAACAGCTTGACATTCAATCACATTGACTTCAACAAATTGCTTAGGCTTTGCTTTCCCAGCCTCAACTCTCCAGTCAGAACTTTTGCATAAATTCCACATTCCTATAGAATTATACCACTCATATAGCACTAAAATTGCCAAGGCTAGTTGATAACACCAAGGCTTTTCTCAGGAGGAACTGCTCTCACCCACAAATATCTAATAGCGTAATTAGCTTAAATTCTTAAAGGCTTTAATTGCTTTATGTATCATTCAGATCTCAGATCAAACTTTGTTGTTGTCAGGTGCCTTCATGTCAAGTCTGACTCACAGCGACCCTCATAGGGTTTTCAACAGTAATATTCATCATTATTAATATTGTTTATTAATTGATGTATAACTTTTAGAAGTGTGAATATGCTTTCATGTATATCATGCTCTCTAAATACCAACTCCTGTGAAGCAGAATTATTTCTGATTCATAGGTGAGGCTAAGAAAACTTACCAAGCCTAAAGAATTTATGAAAGATAGCAACAGATCTAAAAATTCCTAGACCAAAGTCTTCTAAGACTAATTTTAAGCATTCTTTCCCAATTTAGGTTGTCTTCTATCAGGACTCTTCCTCACATTCATTCCTATGGTACTCCTCTCTTCCCACTTTCAATTAAATGTTCTTAATGCTCTTCCCTAGTTGACCAAAATGTCCTTGGCCCCTACATTTGCAAATCATGAGTTTCTGTCTTTCAGGGTCTGTCCCTCCTCCACCCTTGCTCCAAACAGAACAGTTTTCTTGTGATTCAACTGAAGTCATTGTTCTACTTAATGTGAAAGAAGGTTGATATGAGAAAGTGTTCATGTGTTTTAAGGGGTTGTGGCTTTGTTATCCATTTCAGGGTTTACGATGGTATTTTAAGAATTTTCTATGAACGAAAGGATGTAATAGAAGTTTTTCAAATTGTGGTAAACACTTTGTTATAACAATGTCTTCTACTCTTGGCTGTACTTTATGACTTGTTGGAATGCCATTTTTCCCAATTCATTTAATCCTGAAAATAGATGTCACAGTAACAATAATATTTTAAAGAGAATAAAACTTCCATGATTAGATTTTACTATACTCAGTATTATTGTTACATAACCCCCATAAGCAAGAGCCATATTTATTCCAATGTACTTATTACAAGTATTACAGTTCTAGCTTGCATCTACATCACAACCTTCTTTTTCCACAAAGATTCTGTGTACAGCTAGTGCTGTACAAAGAACAGAAATTATGTGATAATGTAAATTCTTAGAGATGTGCTAAATACTGTGAATCAATGTGCATCACAGGTGGAGGAAAGAAGCTGGAAGATAAAAAGAAGTTTGAAGGCACAAAAACAAAAACAAATGAAGAGAAATAAAAACTGAAGAAATTTTTGTAATTATAAATAATAAAATTTTTCTTAAAAAAGGAAATGGATTCTAAAGATCTAAAGATTATCCCACCTGGGATTTAACTTCGTTGATAGAGCACTGCTCTATGGTCTCTGAGGTCCTGGGTTCAATTCCCAGCACTGCAAAAATGGGAGAAGGACATGGCAATCCTTTCCCGATGCAATCCCAAAATAATCAGCCATTGAAAACTTTATGGGAGTCACTACAAGTAGGATACAATTTGACAGCACCTAACAATGAAAGTTTCTCCAAAAAGCGGGGGGGGAGGGTTCCAAAGGAATTTTTCAACTTAAACACGAAACCCTTCTTGTTCAGGACTGTCATAGCCACAGTTTGCAAAAAAATGCAACTATCGATTAATGCAACGTAATGTCAATTACATGTATGTTCCTGAGGTATTTTACCTGTTGTAGCTTTGTCTTTTTCTTTTTCCTTACACAAGGTATATTGCCCAGTAAATTATGGTAATGGTACCAGGAATAAAAGATTAAGGGATTTTTAACTTTTAAGAAAAACTCTATGGCCCAACTCAGAAAAAGAATACAGGAAAGTCAAACTAGGGACAGCGGATGGTACGCAGAAATGTTTAATTGGTCCCTCTGGTTAACACCCCTGATTTCTGCCCTAGTAGGCCCTCTTCTAATTTTACTATTGTTGCTAACCTTTGGTCCTTGCATAATTAATAAGTTAACGTCTTTTGTTAAGGATAAACTCAACACAATGCAGTTAATGGTTCTTAGGTCCCAATATCAACCATTGGACCCCCTCACTAGGGACCCTCCTTATTCTGGAGACACATGATTGGGCCCAGATTAGTTACTAGAGAAGGGGGGAATGAGATGCCCAGGCTGACCAAGAGCCCAGAGTTAGCCCAAATGACCCCCTTATCTTAGTACTCTGTCTTACAGGTGCTTCTCCACAAATTCCTTTAAAAGATCACTAGATCAGAACACTCTGGGCCAGAACAAAGGGCTGTAGATATGGGCAGTAACTTTCAGGAACTCCCAGGCCTCAAGATAATAAAAAATGGCATACTTTAGCAACCCAAGGCCCCACGTTATCTCAAAGCCCCACCTTATTTGACTTTCAATAGCAGACCCATCTGACTTTAGCAACTCAAAGCCTCGCCTTATCTGACTTTTGCTTTTTCCACCCCCTCCTTCCCTGCTTGTAACCCACAATATAAGCCTTCACCCTGCAATGAGTCAAGGTCCCAACACTGAACCGCTGCACCAGTGAGGTGTGGTACCCTCAAGATCAAGCTTTAATAAAGGCTTTTGGTTATTGCATGGGGGGGGGGACTTTATATCATCAAATTATGAAATTTATGAAATTTTAGTTTTTAATTTGGTGAATATCTTATCATGCATATTTTCAACATCCTATTCAGCATAGGGCTGGGATTTAGCTCAGTGAGTAGAGTGCTGCTCTGCAGTCTCTGAGGTCCCAAGCTTGATTCCCAGCACTGCAAAACTGGGAGAAGGAGGTGGCAATCCACTCCTGAGGCAATCCCAAAATAGCCATTGAAAACTCTATGAGGGTCCTTATGAGTTGGACACGACTCCGTGGCACCTAACAACAACAACAACATTCAATAGAAGAATTTGTAAGATTTGTAATATGATCATTCAGAGTTGGCTTAATCCCTTGGTTGATTTGACAGCATTTGCCCAAGGTTTCTTCCTGTTTCTCTTAATTTTAACTCTAAAGCTAAAAGAACAAACCTAATGCTTCATCCACACATCACCATGTCAAATGATTCAAGACAAGTGCCATTTCCCTCTTATCTTTCTAAAGTTGACCATTTTCCTTCCACCATTACACTCTTGGATAGATAAGTTTGAAGTGTCTAGATAAAAAGCAAAACAACAACATAAACTTCCTTCTTTCAGAGGATTTAATATTAAAGCCTTTAAGTTTCCTTGAAAGAAATCAACAAAGCATACCTTTTAAACTATAGTTTAATGTTGGCAACAGTAAAGAAGTACGTGATTTTTGTGGAGTGAGATTCAACAACCAAATCTGTTCATGCCTACAAGATTGAAAATTTACTCTACTCGATTGTGTCAAAGGATAAAAAGAATTAAAGAGCAGAAAATTTTTATGAAAACATTAGTTCATACATTTTAATATGGAAATGTCTTGGGCAATATTAGGTGCAATATGCAACTGCCGGAATTGAGGGAACAATAACTCAAAAAAGTAGGGAGGGAGAGAGAAAGACTTATTTCTCAATGCAAAAAGAGAGGCAAGTTGATTTCTAACTTGACCTTGCTAGGAGATTTACAGGAGAGATGCCAAGTGAAGAACTTCTATGACTATAGGTGAAAAGGCAGGTCTTCTCTGGGTATGCTTTTATTATTTTAGATAAAATATTTTGTGGTCTTCCTTAGTTATGAAAATGTAAATATAACAAAAGCAGGCAGGTGATGCCCTGAGTAGAGCATATAGCAGAATATTTTTCTCCTGTGGTTTAACAAATGTTCACCTTGGAAAGTCCCTTAGAATTCAGAAATGAAGTGGAACAGAAGGATGAAATCTATGTGTACAAAGGTCCTACACATCCTCTGGGATGTCCTTTTTATAACTAACTTTGCCATTTCATATTTTTTTTCTTTCTTTTCTTGTGGTATTTGGGGATTGAACCCAAGGACTTGCACATAATTTGCAAGTGTTCTACCACTGGGCTGCACCCCAGCACTTCTTTTGTTGTTGTTGGGGGGTTTGTTTTTTGTTTTTCTTTTGTTTATTTATTTGTTTTGTTTTAGACTTAAGGTCTCACTAAATAAGGCAAACTGCCTATGGCCTCAAACTTATGATCCTCCTGCCTGTACCTCCCAAATTGCTTAGATTATAGGCATGGTCACAGCATTGGGGTCCATCTTTGACACTTTAGAAAAGAGCATTGGAGATATGCACTCTGTTTGTTGGGGAGCTTCACCAGTCACTTCCTGCAGGCTAGAATCTCAGCCTCATTCACTCTTAGTCTGAATTGACCTGCTTATTCTTTTATTAATATATTCATTACATTTTAAAACCTCACAAAATTTTTTAATACTTCAGCATGAATCTATGTGCCACAATGGTTTTACTTGTATTCCATGAGGATTATGAGAACTCCTCATAATCCCTATTCAAAGGTTTTTATTCAGTGATGCAGAGTATTTTTTACTGTAGAATGGACATAAAAACCTAATAAAATATAGCAATTGTTACCGACTCGACGGCACCTAACAACAACAACAACAATGGTTGTTAGGTGCCTTCTTGTCAGGTCTGACTCATAGCAACCCTATGTCCAAGAGAATGAAATACTCCCTGATTCTGTGCACATGATCTTTTTGATGTTTAAGCCCATTGTTTCAAACACTGTATCAATCCATCTAGTTGAGGGTCTTCCTTTTTTAAGTTGACCTGCCACTATCTCAAACATGATGTCCTTCTCCAGGACACCATTGAACCTTCTGGCACCATGTCCAAAATACATCAAGATGCAGTCTAGCCATTCTTGCTTCCAAGAAGCACTCTGGTTGCATTTCTAGGATGGATCTGCTGATTCTTTTGGCAATTTATGGTATATTTAAAATTCATCTCCAGAACCATAACTCAAAAGCATCAAGCTCCTCCTGTCTCCCTTATTCAATGTCCAGCTTTTATAAGTATATGAGACAACTGGAAATACCATGGGATGGTATGAATCAGATACACCTTCATCTTCAATGTGATATCTGTACTTTTCAAAACTTTAAAGAGGTCTTTTGCATCAACTTTTCCCAATGCAACCTGCCTTTTGATTTCTTGACTGCTGCTTCCCTAAGTGTTGATTGTAGAACCAAGTAAAGCAAAATCTTGGATAGCCTCAATCTTTTCTTCATTTATCATGAAGTTGCATACTGACTCAGTTGTTAAGGATTGTTGTTGTTTTGTTGATGTTGAGGCCCAATCTATACTGAAGGCTGTGTTCTTTGATCTTTATCAGTAAATGTTTCAAGTCCTCTTTACTTTCAGCAAGCAAAATGGTATCTGCATAATGCAGGTTGTTAACAAGTCTTCTTCCAATCCTGATGCCACATTCTTCTTCGTAAAGTCCACCTTCTCAGATTATTTCCTCAGCATAGAGTTTAAAAAGGTACAATGAAAGGATACAGCCCTGATGTACACCTTTCTTGACTTTAAACCAGGCAGTGTTTTCTTGCTCTGTTCAAATGACTGCCTCCTGGCCCATGTACAGATTCCTTGTGAGTACATTTAAGTGCTGTATTTTCTCATTCTTCATAATGTTATCTGTAATTTGTTATGACCCACACAGTTAAATGCCTTTCAATAATCAATAAAACATAGATAGACATCTTCTGTTATTCTCTGCGTTCTGTTAATATCCATTTGACATCAGCCATCCAGCTTGATTTTCTAGCAGTTCCTTGTCTATATGCTTTTGAATGATTTTTAACAAAATTTTGCTAGTGTGTGATATTAATGATATTCTTAGATGGTTTCCACATTTGGTTGGATCCCCTTTTTGGATCCCCTTTCTTGGGAATAGGCACAAATATAGAGCTCTTCTGGTCAACTGGCCAACTAGCTGTTCTCCAAGTCTCTTGGCATAAACAAGTTAGCACCTCCAGTTCTGCATCTATTGGTTAAAACATCTCTATTGGTATTCCATCACTTCCTGGAGCCTTGTGTTTTGCCATTTCCTTCAAGCAGCTTCCACTTCTTCATTTAGTATCATTAGTTCCTGATCATATGCAACCTCTTGAAATGGTTCATCATCCACCAATTCTTTTTGGCAAAATGACTCTGTGTATTCTTCCATTCTTGAATCATTTAATGTTTTCCCTGTAGAATCCTACACTCTTATCCCTTAAGGCTTGATTTTTTTCTTCAATTCCTAAAGCAGAGTATTTTTTACTGTAGAATGGACATAAAAACCTAATAAAATATAGCAATTGTTACCGACTCGACGGCACCTAACAACAACAACAACGATTGTTAGGTGCCTTCTTGTCAGGTCCCCTTTCTTGGAGGAGCATGCTCTTTCCCTTTTGTTTTCTAGCTCTAGTTCTTTGCACATACCATTATAATATTTGATTTTGTCTTCTGGAGCTGCTCTTTGAAATTTTCTGCTTCATCCCTTAACTTCATCTTATCTTACTTTTACTTTAGCTACTTGATGTTTAAGGGCATGTTTCAGCATCTGTTCTGACATGTAATTTGGTCTTTTCTTTTGTTCCTTTCTTTATGATAACCTTGTACTTATCTCATGAATGATATCTTTGATGTCATGCCATAACTCTACTGGCCATGGTGGCACACTGGTAATCAACTTGCTGAAGAGGATGAGGCAAGAGGATCACAAGTTTGATGCCAGCCTAGGCTACACCTTTTACTCCCACATGTCTGTCAGTTTGCCTTACTGTAGAGGATTGTGTGGTCCTGATACTGAAAGCTATGCTACCAGTACTACATATACTTGCAGGGTCACCCATGGTAGACAAGTTTTAGCTGAGCTTCCAGACTGAAATACAGCAATGATGTATTATATCAAAAGATCTTTCAGCTTTCCATTCTCTAAAGGTTAACATGCCTACTAATTCATGATGAAAATATTAATATAAAATAATTGATAAATTAGGAAAATGTCACTTTAGCATCATTTTTTTAAAAATAACAATTAGCATTTTTAGAATTTTCTCTTTCTTTCTCTCTTTCTTTCTGTCTGTCTGCCTGTCTTTCTTTCTTCATTACTTGGGAGTTGAGCACAGGGCCTCGCACATACATTACAGGTGCTCTAACACTGGGCTGTACTCTCAGCTTGCTTATTTATTTATTTATTTTGAGGCAGAATAATGCTAAGTAGTGCAGGCTGCTTCTGGCCTTGAACTTGTGATCCTCCTGCCCCTCTCTCCCAAGTTTCGAGGATTACAGATGAGTGCCATTGCCAATTTTTAGTATGTTAAAATATAAATGGATTCATGATAATCTGTTTACTTTCTCTTATTCATAAAAAAAAAAAACTTTCACTTCTGAAAACTCCTACATGTAGGACTGGCTAATATTGTGTTATGTTTTGTTTTTTTAATGATATGGGTGGAATTGCTCAGGAAATTCTGAGGCAATGAGGAATCTGCTAAAGGGATGAGCATGCAGCTATCAACATACTTACATACTTAAAGTTAACATCCTAGAACTACAGTGATTGAGAGCTCACTATGTACAATGTTTTATATGATTAACAAGCCTTTTTTTCTCCAGATTACTTTTGAAGAGAAATGCTAAGTGAAAACAATTGAATTAACATATCTTCCCTCTAAATCTAATTATATCAATTTCAGAAATCAGTGTTAGAATTGTACATGGCGGCCATCGTGATGATATTTTACTTAATCTAACATGAGAACCTCTCTTCCTTTGAGTTTCCCAAAAGATGAATAACCTTGGGAACTGGTCACACCATTGCTCCTGGTGTTGAACTTTGGTTAGGGTGTTTGGACATGAGTGCCTACTTTAAGAGAGCCATTCTTGCCTATCTGTGAGGAAATAAAGGTCTTATAGGTGTTCTATCCCCCCAAGGCCCCATCTCATTCCCTAAGTTATTTCTTCTTTCTACAGTACTCATAGAAAATTAAACTTTTGAGTCTACTGTGGTTCTTTGAATATTTATGTCAATTGACTAATCCCATGAACAAAAATATTTATTACTCAATATCAATATGAATATTTTTAAATAATGAGTTGTAATGAAGTGTTTTAGGTCATTTAAAATAGTAGCCTATCATTTTAAATGATATTAAAAATAGAATTGTTATAGGACAATAATCATTTCCATTTTTAATTTGACTTAATTAGTTGAAACGACACATTTAAAAATTTTTTTTTAGCTTTTCCAAATTTAAGTAAACATCTGGCATTATCTGACATTACTTTCCCACCTGCATTTTTCAAACTTGAATATTAGAGAAGTTGAATTTCAACACTGTCAATCCTCTAGGTTACAGCTACATGTGATGATTGGGAGGTAAAAAAGCTCTTATCCGAAACCTGAGTTTTGAAGATAATTTTACCTATAGAAATATAGAAATATGCACTGGCAAATTTTATTTAAACCTTTTTTTTTCCTGAAAGACCATTTACTGAGCACATTCTACATGCAGCACGCTGTCCCTATGGGACACCTAGGAGGTGAGTCTGACCAGGCAGATGCATGTGGAGCTGGGTCCCAGTCACAGCCAGGGCTCTCGGCCTCTGTGCCTAACACTTGGCTGAGGCACCCAGAAGGGACCAGCTGGGTCCCGCCTGCCAGCGGGAGGCTGCCCAATGTGGGCAGCAAGGACTACATTATGGGGGATTGGGCATGGACAGGCCCCTCACCTTCCTCTCAATAAGGAGTCCCAGATTGGGCAGGTGGGGCTGTGTGGGGCCCTGGGTGGGCTCTGGCACCAGATACGACCCAAGAGTAGCCCTAGGTGGGTGTCCTCCAAGGTCAGCACCACAGCCTTCTCCATCGCAGCGTCTGCTCCACCTTCTCCTTGAAGCACAAGTTCTTCTGCTTGATTTGGCCTGCTCCATCTTGTGCTTGACCTCTAGGTCTGGGTCCTTCCCTTGGAGGATCAGCTATTTCTGCTTGTTGATCATCCCATCAAAGTGAGCCGCCTCCAGTTTGATCTCACTCTCCCTCCACATCGCGTTGACTTGTATGAGGATCTGCAGCACATTGACCACCTGCACCCCCAGGTCCTCCAGCTGCATCTTGATCTGCTCTTCCATGGTGTGCATCAGGTGGATGGTCTGTCCCTGCAACCCTTTGTGGGTACGTGTGGAGTGTGTGCAAGGTGCTGCAGCATGGTGCTCAAGAGGCTCCATGGAAGGAACCCTGGGACTTGTGCGTACTTGGCAGGAACCTGGAAAGTCCACCAGGGCCCCTTGCATCTTTTTTTCATAGTAAAGATTTCTTTAAATTTTTGCAGTTTGTTCACTTGTCACAAAGAGAAAACGATAAATATAGATATGCTGAAAAAAGACAACTGAGTAGACGGGAGATCATCTTGGGGAAGGAAGGGACCAGGGAGGGTATTGTGAGAGGGTAAGGGGGACAAGAACATGAGCAATGTACAATGAAATGCATGTATGTTGCTGTTAGGTGCCATTGAGTGGTGTCCAACTCATAGCTATTCTTACAGAGTTTTCAATGACTGACTGTTTCAGGATTGCCTCGGGAGTGGATTGCCATGTCCTTCTCCCATGAAATGCATGTATAGCAATGTCATAATGAGATCATTAAGTTATACATTAAAAATTAGAAGTAAAAATAAAGATTAAAAATGGCTTCAGATAGTTTGATTGGTTAGGAAGAATGACAAAATCTCAAATAATATTGTAGGGAAAATATGTGTGCTGCATATGGAATGTAGACACCATATCCCCTTCTATGTATTATCTCCATGTCCATTTGTACAATTGATCAGCCAGGCATGGTGGTGTATGCCTGTATGCATGCCTGTAATCCCAGCCACTTGGGAGGCAGAGGCAGGAGGATTACAGTTTGGAAGCCAATGGTAGCCTATGTAACTTGGTGAGACTCAGTCTCTGTTTCAAAAATAAAAAAGGGCTAGGGATAACGCTCAGTGGCAGAGCACTTGAAAAGTATTGCAAAGCCCTGGGTGCAGGCCCCCCTCCCCAGTATCATACACAGACAAAAAATAAATAGAAATAAAAATGAAAAAAAGTTTCAGCACTCATGCTAGAAAGCCAAAGTACTGGCCATATAATTCCTTGTTCTTCCACAATCCAGTGATAACTATTTTTCACTTGTTCATTCTTTGTATGAAATCAACCCAATGTTCCAACCAAATACACATAATTGCTATTGGAAATACTCTCTATGTTCTACTATTTCCATAGCTTGGGTAATGTTTTCCTTCTGCACAGAGTCCCTGTAAATATCCATTTATTCCTCAATATTGTTGACTGACTTGCAATTTCCCTGCACCTCTTCTGGCTTTAGCACTGAAGAGTCCTACATCCCTAGAAAAGCCTCAATCTCAAGCAAACTACAATAATTCATTCTACCTTTAAGACCAAGCCCAATGACCTTCACTCCTCTTCCACGTCATCAACCCACTCATTTGACTGCACACCATAATTGTCACTCACCAAAAGTGCTTAACTACTGTATGTTTAAAATTCTTTATCTCTATCTCCATTCTTAAAAAGTACTATTGTTGTTGTTGTTGTTAGGTGCCATCGAGTCAGTATCCAACTCATAGCGACCCTCATAGGGTTTTCAATGGCTATTTTTCGGGATTGCTTTGGGAGTGGATTGCCAGGCCCTTCTCCCAATTTTGCGGTGCTGGGAATTGAACTCGGGACCTCAGAGACTGCAGCACAGCGCTCTACCCACTGAGCCAAATCCCAGCTCCTAAAAAGTACTATAGCTTTCACATTTCTTTATATGATAATTAAAAAAGAAAATCTTGTATCCTTTAGTTCCTCCATTGTACCACTTATTTCCTGTACTCTAAATCTGCACTCTGCTTCTCAGTAATCTTTTCTTTACCCCCAGAGAACCATTTACGTACTGCTTCAATCATCATCCCTTCCAATTCTTGTTTATGAGTGAGTTCAACCAACAAGACATGCATGATATCAGAGAGTGGAAGAAGACTAAGTTTGAGGAAAGTAGTCTCCCCTCTTACCACGACCAAAAGCTATATCCCAACTTCCATGGCCTTCTCCTAAAGTAAAATGGGCCCTCTCTCTCTCTCTCTCTCTCTCTCTCTCTCTCTCTCTGTTTCTGTCTCTCTCCTCCCCCCCCCCCCACTTCTTTCTCTTCTTATCCTTCTTTTTCCTTTTGCTGGCTTGGAGGAAAAAACATATAACAGCACCTTGCTATTTATTTCTCAACAACACTTTATCATGCTTTACCAGTTATCCAAATAGTACTATATGAACTTGAATGTCTTACATCTTTTAAGAATGCCATCTATTTTCTACTGGAATCTGCCTGAGACATCCATTTTGCACAAGTCTACAAAATCTATCAGCTCTATGTACTTCATTCTACATCAAACTCAATTTGAGAGTTTATTATTGAAATCTCTGTCTCATCAACATCCTTAATCATCTCATTCCCTAATACTGGTTAGTCGCAGTGGGAAATTTCTCTAAAATATATCAAAACACTCATATGCTTTTTCTCTTGCTACCTTAGTGGTTGAACACAGCTTGTGAAATTCATACACTTGAGCAGATTGGTGATCTTTTGAATAGACAATGATATAGCAGAAGTCACTGGGCTGGACAGCTGAGGAGGTCAGAGAATTGGCAGAACAGTATTCCCTCTGCCTCCCTCCCCCCAGAACAAAGTGTAGATAGATAATCATGCATAGGGACACATGCTGAACCCATTACTAAAGCTATGAGCAAAATCACAAATAGTCCAACAGAAAAGGCAACATAATATTAATCCACCTAATATTAAGCTTTGGTTACTTAAATATCACCTATGTACATCTAGAGTATTCTAGAACATGAGTCATCACTGGTCATTTAGGTGGGATAGCTACCAAAAAAATAGGAAAGAGGTACGAAGAGGAAGGAAGAAGAAGCAGGTGAAGGAATTAGTCAGAATCTGACATCAATTTCTATATATTCATAAGTCGTTGTTGTTGTTGTTAGGTGCCATTGAGTCGAGTCCAACTCATAGCGATCCTATGTACAGCATATCGAAACACTTGCCGATTCTGTGCCAGGCAAACCATCTTATTTATGTTTAAGCCCATTGTTGCAGACACTGTGCTAATCCATCTGGTGAAGGGTTTTCCTCTTTTGTGTTGACCTGCCACTCTCCCAAACATGATGTCCTTCTCCAGGGACTGATCTCTCCTGACTACATGTCCAAAATATGTAAGACGCAGTCTGGCCATTCTTACTTCCAAGGAGCACTCTGGTTGCACTTCTTCTAGGACAGATCTGATGGTTCTTTTGGCAGTCCATGGTATATTCAATAGAAGGCTCCAATACCACAATTCAAAAGCATCAATTCTTTGTCTTTCTCCCTTGTTCAGTGTCCAGCTTTCACAACCATATGATGCCACTGAAAATACCATGGCATGAGTCAGACGCACCTTCTTCTTCGATGGGACATCTTTGCTTTTCAATACTCTAAAGAGATCTTTTGCCACAGCTTTTCCTACAGCAATGCGTCTTTGGATTTCTTGACTGCTGTTTCCATGGGTGTTGATTATAGAGCCAAGCAAAGCAAAATCTTGGACAAGCTCAATCTTTCCTCCATTTATTGTGAAGTTGCATACTGACCCAGTCATAAGGATTTTTGTTTTGTTGATGTTTAGTCGTAACCCATGTTGAAGGCTATGATCTTTGATCTTCATCAGTAAATGTTTTAAATCCTCTTCACTTTCAGCAAGCAGAGTGGTGTCATCTGCATAACGCAGGTTGTTAATGAGTCTTCCTCCAATCTTGATGCCACGTTCTTCCTCATAAAGTCCAGCTTCTCGGATTAT
>VMDO01000932.1:0-17756 GCA_007922755.1 Pedetes capensis | reverse complement strand
CCGTCCATGTACAGATTTCTCATGGGCACAATCAGGTGTTCTGGTATTCCCATTTTCCGAAATGTTATCCATAATTTGTTATGATCCACACAATTAAATGCTTTTGCATAGTCAATAAAACATAGAAAGACATCTTTCTGATATTCTCTGCTTTCAGCTAATATCCACCTGACATCAGCATTGATGTCCCTGGTTCCCCGCCCTCTTCTGAATCCCGTTTGATTTTCCTGTAATTCCCTGTCTATATATTGCTACAGTCGCTTCTGAATGATCTTTAGTAGAATTTTGTTGGAGTGTGATATTAATGATATTATCCGATAGTTTGCACATTCAGTTGGATCCCCTTTTTTGGGAATAGGCACAAATATGGATCTCTTCCAGTCAGTTGGCCAAGTAGCTGTTTTCCAAATCTGTTGGCATAAACATGTTAACACCTCCAGTGCTGCATCTGTTTGTTGAAACATCTCTGTTGGTATGCCATCAATTCCTAGAGTGTTGTGTTTTGCCAGTTTTTTCAAGGCAGTTTCCACTTCATCCTTCAACACCACTGGTTCCTCTTCATATGCAACCTCTTGGAATGGTTGGTCATCTACCAATTCTTTCTTGTATAATGACTCCGTTTATTCTTCCCATCTTCTTTTGATGTTTCCTGCATCATTTAATATTTTCCCTGTAGAATCTTTCACTACTGCCACTCGAGGCTTGAATTTTTTCTTCACTTCCTTAAGCTTGAGAAACACAGAGCGTGTTCTTCCCTTTTGGTTTTCTGCCTCCAGCTCCTTGCACATGTCATTATAATATTTGTTTTTTTCTTCTTGAGCTGCCTTCTGAAATCTTCTGTTTAGTTCCTTAACTTCATCATGTCTTCCTTTTGCTTTAGCTGCTCGATGTTCAAGGGCAAGGTCCAGTGTCTCTTTTGACATGTAACTTGGTCTTTTCTTTTTCTCTTGTCTTTTTAAGAACTTTTTGCTTCCTTCTTGAATGATATCTTTTGTGTCATGCCACAACTCTTCTGGTCTCCTATAATTTGTGTCTAATGCATTAAACCTATTTTTGAGGTGGTCTCTGAACTCAGGTGGGATATACTCAAGGTCATACCATGGCTCTCGTATACTTGTTCTAATTTTCTTCAGCTTCAGTTTGAACTGGCATATGAGAAGTTGATGGTCTGATCCACAGTCAGCACCTGGTCTTGTTTTGACATTTTGTGTAGACCTTTTCTATTGTCTCTCTCTCCACATATGTACTCAGTTTGATTCCTGTATGTTCCATCTGATGAAGTCCATGTGTATAGTCTCCGTTCATGATGTTGAAAAAATGTATTTGTAATGAAAAGGTCATTTTTCTGACAAAATTCTATCATGCGATCTCCAGCTTCATTTCTGTCACCAAGACCAAATTTTCCAACTACTGAGCCTTCTTCTTTGTTTCCAACCTTTAGCGTTGCAGTCACCAGTGACTATCAATATGTCTTGATTGCATGTTTGATCTATTTCAGATTGCAGAAGCTGAGAGAAATCTTTCCTTTCTTCATTTGTGGCCTTAGTGGTGGGTGCATAAATTTGAATAATAGTCATATTAACTGGACTTTCTTGTAGGCATATGGATGTTATTCTATCACTGGCAACATTGTATTTCATGACAGATCTTGAAATGTCTTTTTTGATGATGAATGCAACCCCATTTCTCTTTAGTTTATCATTCCCAGCATAGTAGACCATATGATTGTCTGACTCAAAATGGCCTATGTTGGTCCATTTTTGCTCATTGATGCCTAGAATGTCAATGTTTATGTGTTCCATTTCTCTTTTAACAATTTCTAATTTGCCTAGATTCGTACTATGTACATTCCATGTTCCAATTCTTAATGGATGTTAACAGTTGTTTCTCCTCATTTTGAGTTGTGCCACATCAGCAAGTTGAGCACCCTGGGGCTTTACTCCATTTCTGTCATCATGGTAGACTCTACTTGGAGTAGGCAACTCTTCCCCAGTAGTCTTTTGAGTGCCTTCCAACCTGGGGGCCTCATTTTCTGGCACTATATCTGACAGTGTCTCTTTGCTATCCATAGGGTTTTCAATGGCTAGTTGTTTCGGGAGTAGCTCGCCAGGTCCTACTCCCTAGTCTGTCTTAGTCTGGAAGCTCAGATGAAAACCTGTCCATCATGGGTAATCTTGCTCATGTCCCAGGTTACAGTGTGAGAGCTCTCAGCCTCATCACAACACGCAAGCCCCCACAGTGCGGCAAACTGACGGACGTGCCCATAACCTATAGAGGCATTATATTTACTGCTTTCTTCTGGTTCAATTAATTTGATTTACAAATACTCCCTTACTCTTTTGATGCATGTAATCCTACCCTTACACCTCAAGGCCTCTGCAATTGTTCTCTGTGAAATATTCTATCTGCACTTATCCATCCAGCTCATTGTCTTACCACAGTAATATCTCTATTCAAATGTTCCCTCTTCAGAAAGAAATTTTCTGACCATGCTTCTGTCACCTTTATACTCTTATCCTATCCTAACCCTTTATCTTCAAGTACATACATATATGCGTGACCCACTTTTTTATTTTCTGTCCCCTCTCACTACATAAGCCCCATGTGGCCAGGAGCTTTGTTTGGTTTTCTTACCTGTGATCTGACATATAGTATAGGGTCACTAAAGACTTGTTGAATGAAGTTGTTAGAGCGCTGTGCTGCAGTCTCTGAGGCTCTGAGTTCAATTCCCAGCACTGCAAAAACGGGAGAGAAGGGCCTGGCAATCCACTCCCAAGGCAATCCCAAAACAGTCAGCCATTGAAAACCCTATGAGGGTCCCTATGAATCAGATACCGACTCGACGGCACCTAACAAGAACATATATGCATATATTCACTCATAAAATAAGACAAATCAGAGAAGATTGAGGAAAAGAAGGTAGACCACTGAGACTAACTGAACTTATTCCAAAAAGTGTATAAAAATTTGCAAAAGCTATATCTTCAATGGGCTGGGATTTGGCTCAGTGGGTAGAGTGCTGCGCCGCAGTCTCTGAGGACCCAAGTTCAATTCCCAGCACCGCAAAAGTGGGAGAAGGACCTGGTAATTCACTGCCAAGGCTATCCTGAAATAGCCAGCCATTGAAAACCCTCTGAGGGTCTCTATGAGTCAGATACCTACTCGATGGCACCTAACAACAACAAGAAAGAACTGGCTACTTTGGGAGAAGGACCTGGCAATCCACTTCCAAGGCAATCCCGAAACAGTCAGCCATTGAAAACCCTCTGAGGGTCGCTATAAGTCAGATACCGACTCCATGGCACCTAACAAAAACAATAACAACAACAACATATCTTCAAAGATGGGAGAAGGACCTGGCAATCTACTCCCAAGATAATCCCAAAATAGCCATTGAAAACCCTATGGGGGTTACTATGAGTCAGACAGGACTCGAAGGCACCTAACAACAATAACAACAACATATCTTCAAAGAAATAAAATATTTCCAAGGAATCTATTCCTTCTCATCCCTGCTACTGATCCAGGCATACCTTTGAACAAAAGCATTCTATCTATAGTATTTAGAAAGATTTTATTAAGAATGATTGCATTTTTTATTAAAAATGAAACTAGTTAACAGTGTTCTAACTGTGATTTGGACACCATTTGAGTAACATGCAGTGAGATTATTTCATTTTTCTTAGCAAACACAAGGAAGAAATACACTTTATTTCTTAAGCGGAAAAGTAAAGTTTAAGTAAATAACAATCCTGGGAGCTATAATTCATAGAAACCTTTGTTAGTGTGGTTCTCATTTAGATCTCACCAATGAGTGGCACTGAGAAAGGAAGAGGTTGTTGTCCTTCTGTTTGGTCAGGTGTGGGCTTTAGCTGGTAAATTTTGCTAAAATCTCTGGTTGTCTTCTTGAAATTACCTGCCACCCTGTTGGGAATTAAATATAGCTGTACTCATGGTGTATGATTTTTTTAATTCCCCTGAGCCACCAGAGTAACTTGGCATAAATTGAAAACTACCAGAGATGCTACAGTCAGTGGTGGCTTCCTAACTTTACTCCTCCAGCTCTTCCATTTTGTTGTTGACTATTTGATGTTGTTTTTGTTGTTGGGTTTTTTTTCTCAGATTTTTTTGAGGTACTGGAGGTTGAACCCAGAGCCTCATGGTTGCATGCTTTGCAAGTTCTCTACCACTGAGCTGCACTCTCAGCCTTTTTTTTTTTTTTGTACTTTTTGAGACAGGGTCTCCCTAAATTACACAGACTCCCTCTGGTTTGGACTTGTGATTCTCCCACCTCTGCTCCCAAGCCACTGGGATTACAGCCCTTTCTCAGATTGTTTTTTGAGACAATCTCACTATGTAGCCCCAGCTGACCTAGAACTTGTGATCTTCCTGCTTCAGCCTCCTGAGTACTGAGATTGCAGGCCTGTGTCACTCTCCCTTACTCTTTCAATCATTTTTAAAACAGCTTCTTTTCTTGTGCTAAAGCCCCTGCTTCTCAAAAGTTAGAGTAGTCTCTATTTCCTGTCCAAGTCCTGAGAGAAATTAGCTGCCCTTTCCATGATCACAAAATTAACCATACTCTTATTCAATAAAACAAGTTTATATAGCCACTCTCAAATACTAAAATAATATACATACTTTCATAGCATGTTTGGAGTGAAAATTGACTATTTCAGTAACAAATGTAAACCAAAAGAGGCAGAGCCCGAAACTGGCATGCGCTCTATGAAAGGGGCTTGACTATTAAAGAGTAAGAATAAGCAAGAAAATAATAATCACTTGATTCTCAGGAAAAACTGAAAACAGAAGAATCTTATAAAAATGAGTAAATAAATCAATAAATGGCCAAAAGGATTTTGTTCTCTTGGAGTCTTACCCTGGGGTTAAAGTATGGGTCTTTATTCCCATTAAAACTGATGCTACTCCCTCTGTTTAATTTCATTGTTGTTCACCTCACTGGTGTTTTTCTCATGCTCTTTGGAAAGCAGTGTGTAACTGAGAGGTGGTAAATAGTGAAAAGAGTTTAACTTATTAGTTAAGTTTTCTTTGTGATTACATAGATTATCTTCAAAGTGAGGAGAAAAGAATAAAGCATGTATAGTAATTTCTGTTTTCTTCTACCAGTTTATTTCTCTTCAAGGACAATGAGGGATGATACTGACATAATCAGAGTTTAGTAACAAATACATTCTCTCCTTGAAATATATCTGTCAAGAGGAATGTTTGTAATACTTATTATTTTATATAACTAAAAAAATGAGGAAATATCATAAATTAGATTTTTACTCTTCTGATCAACACTTAACAATAATTGAATCTGTAAGAGATAAATCTCCATTTCCATTTCATATAATCAGCCTCAGAGAGAAGAAGCTATTTACAAAAAGCTTTCTATCTAATAGATAGCTGCTGGGAACTGAGAAAAGTAAGGGAAAGTAAAATACTATTAGCTGAATGAATTCTTTTCAAAGAATAAATTGCTATGATGGACATTTGGTTTATGGCTTGAGATGAACCTTAAACCCTCTCTGACATTCCCCCAAAGAATGAGAACAAAGCAGAGCATTGTTGTTGTTGTTAAGTGCCATCAAATTGAGTATGACTCATAGAGACCCTATGAAAAACAAACAAATCACATCACAGTGAATGTGAGTTGCATGTGTCCTGAGAAAGAATGTTCCCATCATGTGAATCAACTCCCTTTAAGCCAAGAGTAGAAGATTCAGGGATGGATTGTTGTTGTTATTGTTTTTAGGTACCATCAAGTTGAGTCCCACTCATGGTGACCCTAAGTACAGCAGATTGAAACACTTCCCGATTCTGTGCAAAGCATACTATCTTATTTATGTTTAAACCCATTGTTTGCAGACATTGTGTCAATCCATCTACTGGAGGGTTTTCCTTTTTTTCACTGACCTGCCACTCTCCCAAACATGATGTCTTTCTCCAGGCATTGATCTCTCCTGACTGTTGTTGTTGCTATTCGGTGCCTTAAAGCCAAGTCTGACTCATAGTTACCCTATATACAGTAGATCAAAACACTTCTCGATTCTGTGCCAGGCACACAATATTATTTATGTTCAAACCCAATGTTGCACACACTGTGTCAATCCATTTGGTGGAGGGTTTTCCTCTTTTGTGTTGACCTGCCACTCTCCCAAATATGATGTCTTTCTCCAGAGATTGATCTCTCCTGAATACATGTCCGAAATATGTAAGATGCAGTCTGGCCATTCTTGCTTCCAAGGAGCACTCTATTTGTACTTCTTCTAAAGACAGATCTGTTGGTTCTTTTGGCAGTCCATGGTATATTCAATAGACATCTCCAGCACCATAATTCAAGAGCATCAATTCTTTTCCTTTCTCCCTTGTTCAATGTCCAGCTTTCACAACCATATGATGCTACTGAAAATACCATGGCATGAGTCAGACGTACCTTCGTCTTCAATGTGACATCTTCTATTTTCAACACTCTAAAGAGATCTTTTGCCACAGCTTTTCCCAAAGCAATGTGTCTTTTGATTTCTTGACTGCTGCTCCCGTGGGTGTTGATTATAGAACCAAGCAAAGTAAAATCATGGACAATCTCAATCTTTTTTCTCCATTTATTGTGAAGTTGCATACTGACCCAGTCATAAGGATTTTTGTTTTGTTGATGCTCAGTTGCAATCCATACTGAAGATCTCTGATCTTCATCAGTAAATGTTTAAAATCTTCTTCATTTTCAGCAAGCAGAGTTGTGTCAGCTGCTTAACACAGGTTGTTAACAAGTTTTCCTTCAATCCTGTTGCCATGTTCTTCCTCATAAAGTACAGTTTCTCAGATTATTTGCTCAGCATATAAATTGAAGCGATATGGTGAAAGTATACAGCCTTGATGCACACCTTTCTGAACTTAAACCAGGCAGTGTTTCTTTGTTCTATTAGAACAACTGCCTTCTGGTTCATGTACAGATTCCTCATAAGTATAATTAGGTACTCTGGTATTCCCATTTTTTGAAGTGTTATCCATAATTTGTTATGATCCACACAGTCAAATGCCTTTGCATAGTCAATAATACATAGATAGATATCTTTTTGATGTTCTCTGCTTTTGGCTAATATTGACCTGACATCAGCAATGATGTCCCTGGTTCCTCACCCTCATTTGAAACCAGCTTGATTTTCCAGCAATTCCCTGTCTGTATGCTGCTGAAGTCACTTTTGAGTGATCTTTAGTAAAATTTGCTTGCGTGTGATATTAATGATATTGTTCAATTGTTTCCACATTCACTTGGATCCCCTTTCTTGGGAATAGTTACAAATGTGGATCTCTTCCAGTCAGTTGGCCAGGTAGCTGTTTTCCAAATCTGTTGATATTAACATGTTAACACCTCCAGTGCTGCATCTGTTTATCAAAACTTTTCTATTGGTATTCCATCAATTCCTTGAGCTTTTGTGTTTCACCAATTCTTTCAAGGTGGCTTCCACTTCATCCTTCAACATCATTGGTTCCTCTTCATATGCAACTTCTTGAAATAGTTGGTCATCTGCCAATTCTTTTTTGTATCATGACTCTGTGTATTCCTTCCATCTTCTTTTGATGTTTTTGTCATTGTTTAATATTTTCCTTGTGGAGTCTTTCACTATTGCCAATCAAGGCTTGAATTTTTCCTTCACTTCCTTAAGCTTGAGAAACATATGCACATTATCATTATAATATTTATTTTTGTCTTCTCAAGCTGCCTTTTGAAATCTTCTGTTCAGTTACTTAACTTTATCATGTCTTCCTTTTACTTTAGCTGCTGGACTTTCAAGGGCAAGTTCCAGCATCTCTTTCGACATGTAATCTGGCCTTTTCTTTTTTTCCTCTCTTTTTAAGAACCTTTTGCTTTCTTCATGAATGATATCTTTGATGTCATGCCACAACTCATCTTTTATCATATCATTTGTATCTAATACATTAAACCTGTTCTTGAGGTGGTATCTGAACTCAGGTGGGATATACTCAAGGTCATACCTTGGCTCTTGTAGACTTGTTCTAATTTTCATCAGCTTTAGTTTGAACTTGCATCTGAGAAATTGATGGTCTGATCCAAGATTAGCACCTGATCTTGCTCTAACATATGATATATAGCATTTCAATCATTTCTTTCCACATATGTAGTCAATTTGATTCCTGTATCTTCCATCTGGTGAAGTGCATGTGTACAGTAGTCCATAGGGTTTTCAATGTTTAGTTGTTTCAGGAGTGGTTGATCAATGCCTATTCCCTAGGCACTGTCTGTCTTAGTCTGGAAACTCAGCTGAAACCTGTCAACTATGAGTTACCCTGCTGTTATCTAAGATACCAGTAGCATAGCTTTTGGCCTCACTGCAACACACAAGCCCCCACTGTGTGGCAAACTGACAGAAGTGTGGAGGCATGGATGGATTAGTGGTATCCTTATTGTTTTTTGGTGGTGGTGTTTGTTTTGTGCTTTTATTTGATTTTTGTTTTAATAAATAGGCCTCCTTACCTACCTGGTATGCAATTTTAAGATTGCTTAGCCATTGAAAATCCTACACAGGGTCACTATGAGTTGGACCACATTCAACAGTCCCTAACAACAATAATTTGGTGAAATAAGTGCATGTATTAGAAACTACCAAAATTAGCTGTTAAAATTAAGCCAGGCCAGGAGTTATTCTGCCACAGTGTACATGTGTATTTCCTTCCTTTTGATATCTTTCTCCTACTTGTTGTTGTTGTTGTTAGGTGCCTTCAAATGAGGTCTGACTCATATTGGCCTATGTAGAACAGAAGAAAACACTACTTGTGGGGCACGCTCCCCATCATTCCAGTCCAGATGTTCTGATGGGAGGCACAGCCATGCACACAGATAACTAAACACAAGTGACTTAGGACCCTCAGGTGAGGGGCTCAGACACCTGCAGCCCTTGGGAATACCACCAGCGGGGAGAATGGAAAAGCCTCAAGCACCTTTGCCTTGCAGGGGCAGACACAGCTCTTTATTGCCTCTGCCCTGAGGCCAGAGAGGAACCCAAACAAGTGCACAGCTATAACAAGCATTAGCAGCCAAGTACTGCAGCTCTATTGCTGCCTCAGGGGAAGCAGCGGCTCTTCTGCCTCTGGCACCGGGACCAGAGACTATCTTCAGCTTTGGCCTCTTGGCACTGGGTCCAAGAGGCTTTCCTCAGCTTGCTTGTAGTCCATCTTCCCTTGAGAGTGCTGTCTAGTCATCCCAGTCTCTGTGGTTTCGAGGAGAGATGATTCCGTGTTGCTAGTCGAATCCAGAGAGCATTGTTTCCTTGTTGCAGGTCATGAGGTGAGAGAGTTCTTGCTCTGTTGGTGGTCAGATGGAGAGAGAGAGAGCTCCTGTAGTGCAGTTCCTTTTATAGATGGCTTGAGCCAATTGGTGTCTAGTTCTTTGTTTGCTAATTGTCCTATCAGGTTCAAGGGATTTATGAAGGGTTTTGGAAAAGTGTCCAATCATGTTACTTTCATTTTCCCTAGATTTCTCATTTACAAACCAAATCTTCAAAAGCCGTTTTCCCAATTTTGGGGTTTTTGCTAGTTTCCTCCCAATTTCTCCTTACAACTACCTAGCACTGTACCACGCCTGGCACTATTGTCAGTGCTTCTCTGCTATTCAAAGGGTTTTCAATGGTGGATTGTTTCGGATTTATGAAGGGTTTTGGAAAAGTGTCCAATCATGTTACTTTCATTTTCCCTAGATTTCTCATTTACAAACCAAATCTTCAAAAGCCGTTTTCCCAGTTTTGGGGTTTTTGCTAGTTTCCTCCCAATTTCTCCTTACAACTACCTAGCACTGTACCACGCCTGGCACTATTGTCAGTGCTTCTCTGCTATTCAAAGGGTTTTCAATGGTGGATTGTTTCAGGAGTGGGCTGTCAGGTCCTTCTTCCTAGCCTTCAGCACCTGGTGTTCCCAGTGGTATCCCATCTAAGGACTAATCAGGCCAACCCTGCTTAGCTTCTGAGATCAGGCAGGATCAGATACCAGGATGCTATGGCTACAGACTCTCTCCTAGAGGTAACTTATTTAATTGATGCTTTAAAATAATATGTCATAATCAGTAAGTTTCCATTAATTTCCATTTCATAGGTAAGTGTCTGGAAACAAGTAAAATAATAGCACTTTTTTTTTCTGACAAAGCAGTGAGAATTATTTCTGTAGTCCTTTGCATGCTGACCTATTTTTCATGGAACAGTCAAAGAAGAATTGAGGTTTGGCACATTTCTTGCAGAGATAATTTTTGCATGATTCTGTTGCTGGTTGGTTTTTCAGAAGCAGACAATGATAAAGATTTTGGCACGCAGGATAACTATTTGAGCATGTAGAAGGAGAAGGAAGCAGTGTTGTCAGAGCATTTGAAGAGCAATGTAGTTCCAACAAACTCTCAGTTAACTCCATGCAGAGCTCTAAAGCATATATGGCCCACTCTTTGGTGGATGAAAAACAGGCCTTTATCTACAACTATGATCAGTCATTTGCAGACTGTCTTAGGAAGTCTATCCCATAAGTGAAGCAATCATCCACAGCTTAGGCAAATACTAAAGAAGTAAACAGCTGGAGGTTATTGTTGACAGCTGATTCAAGCCTTGACTTGAAAGAAGAGAGAAGTTCATTTCCATGTTCCTTTCAGCCACTTATGTATTGACTACAGTTGTTGTTCAGCTGGAATTAGATTTCAGCAGGAAAGACTTCCAATTTTTTACCTTCAAGACTAGAATCATTTAATTTGTCTGGTTTGGTCCCAAGTGATAAACAAATGGATCTAATCTCAGAGTTTATGAGCTGTTTAAATTTCAATGTCATTCTCTTTCCAATCTGGGTACATAAATTAATTAAAATATTATTAATTTCCAAATAAGTAGGGCTTTTAAGCATATCTGCAGCATTTGAAACCCAGTTTAATTTTATAATATAGCTTCTGTGAACCAACTCTTGGCTTCATATGGTTTCAGTGAGTCTACTCTTGGTTTTGAGACATACATTTGATTTATTAAGCCTGTCAAGTGTAAGATACATCTCTCTTTTAAAAAATGTTTTGGTCTTGAGTGATATGTTAATCATGATTTACTGAGTAATTTCTGCCACAGTCATTACTGAAGCTAAGTCTGCAGAAGGCTGTGTCCTAAGTGTTCAGTAGATTTAGTTTATCCACTTCAAAATGCTGTCAGAACACAAAAAGCTTATGTTCATTTGAGCAACCACTAGTGGACCAGAAAGTCACCACTGAAAAGAGCCAGAGAAATTGAATACCATCCTTTTAATGGCCTTTTTTATTAGAATTTATATGGTTCAAGTAATTTCAACATAAAATTGGTTTGTGAGAGAGTTTAGTAAGATGGCTACCTCTCCTTCCTTAGTCTTTATACTGGTAAAAAGCTCTGGTAAAAAATTGGATTATGTTGGCCATTTTCTCATTATTATTTTTCTTTTTTAACTTTTCTTTTTCTCTTCTTTCTTTTTGATTCATAACACTCTGCTTTTGAAGCTTTCACTTTTGAATGGAAGTTATTTCATACTGTTCCAAATATCTGTCGGTTCACAGCAATAATCTTTTAGGAATGATCTCATGAGTTTATTTGTTTAATTTTGGCAGCCCTAGTCAAATTATTCCTGATTTTTTTGAATTTTAAAGAATGAAAGGACATTTTTATAACCTAGGGTCTCATCTACCATACCACCAAGAGTATAGCTGTTTCTGAAATATTCTCAATAGCCATAGCAGCTCTATAATGAAGGGACACTTCATTTCAGACGTGAAGACTCTTTGCAATATTCATTCATCCTGCAAGTGTATGGAAGCCGAATTCTAAAATATCCTGCCAAATTCAAACTTTGAATTTTGGATATAAAATGCGTTGAGGACATAAGAGGCTGGTAGATGAAACCACATTCATGAAGATGCCATTGGTTACAAAATGAAAATTAATTTGTGAAAAACTGATGAATTATTCAAAATATTATACTTGCCTCTGAGTATCTTTTTTTCTCAACAAATTTTAATTAATACTTCTTAAAGTAGTAGTATATAAACAATCCCTGACTTATTGCTGCATCTAAAAAAATCTTTTTTTTTTGGCGGTACTGAGGGTTGAACCCAGGGCCTCGTGCTTGCATGCTTTGCAAGTGCCAGACCACTGAGCTGTACCCCCAGCCCATTTTTTTTACTTTTGAGACAGGGTCTCACTGCATATAGAAAACTCTTAAGAGCAGAGCAGTCTATAGCCATACCACCCTGGTGTCTGATCTCATTTGATTTCAGAAGCTAAGCAAGGTCCAGCCTTGTTAGTCCTTGGATAGGAGACCTCCTGGGAATACTGGGTGCTGTGGGCTTGGGAGAAGGACCTGGCAGCCCCCTCCAGAAATAATCCCAAAATAATCAGCCATTTAAAACCCTATGAATAGCAAAGAAGCACTGACATAGTGCTGGGCATGGCATGTGTGAGGAGTTTGTTCTATTGTACATAGGGTTGCTATGAGTGGAACTTGGCTGGCGGCACTTAACAACAACAACAACAACAACAACAACAGAAGAGCAAACTATGAGTAATCCCGTATGATGTGTATATATATAACCAGACATAACATGGCCAGTCAGGACAGCAATAAAAAAATTCAATAGTATCTAAAGTCAACTGACTCAGAGTTTATCAGAACACTTTTTTCCCTAATTTCACATTATAGAGCAATAATAAGCAGAATTTGGGTGATCAGTCAAACATAAAACAACTATTTTGATTATAGTGACAGCAACAGAGTTTAACAAAATATGAGGCAGAACATTTAAGTTAAGCATTGGAAAGTTTCAGAAAAGGAATACTGTACCAATTTTAATACTAAGAAAATCCCTGAAGAAGTTATTGATTTCATAAAAATGTCAACTCACTCTCTCAAATTGAACACAGAGAAATCAGAAAGAGATACTTTATGCTGAGTATTTAATCCACCCATGGTGTCACCATGGTGTTTTGAATAGACAGTAATATATCTACTTGCAATAAAATATTAGCCTTCTAGAGAATAGAAATATCTCCTCTTTTACCACCAAGGAATATTTGGTGTATATATCTACAGAGAAGTCCACTCTGTCCATTCAAATAAAAGTTAAGATGTCTCAGACATTTAATTTTACTGGTGTCTGGTAAAGAAATACTTTTGGCTTCCTAGAATGAGTCATAGTATCTTCAGTATCAGGCAGGGTCAAAGTCCTTATTATATGAACTCTCATAATCATTTACTTAAAGTATACATGCTGCTATTCATGGATTCTTATTGAGTCAGTCCATAGTTTATAACACAAAAGAAAGTTAAAGAAAAATAAACATTGTCACCATAGACTCCTGAAGTTGTACCAAGAGTCACAGAAATATCTCTGCTCCAATTAGTAGTAGCCATCTAAGCAATAATTGCCCATCTAGGCAAAGATGAGTTGGACTTATAACAATTTAAGGGCAGCACAACATTCTCCAATAACAAAATAGATTACCTATCACAATCAATTGTATTTACCTATAACTATCTAATGAAAATGGGAGACGGACATGGCAATTCATTCCAGAAACAACCCCCAAACAATCAGTCATTGAAAATCCTATGAGTTGGACTCAACTCAATAGCACCTAACAACAATATCTAATGAAAAGGAAATACTCAGAGTAAAAATCACAATGTTTTTTATTTAACCAAGATTGGAAATAAAAAAGATAAAAAGATCAACACAAGCCGGGCATGGTGGTGCACGCTTGTAATCCCAGCGACTCGGGAGGCGGAGGCAGGAGGATTGCAAGCTGGAGACCAGAGGCAGTCTGTGTAACTTAGTGAGGCCCTGTCTCAAAAAGTTAAAAATGGGCTGGGGGCGCAGCTCAGTGGTCCAGCACTTGCAGAGCATGCAGGCGCAAGGCCCTGGGTTCAACTCCCAGTACTGCCAAAAAAAAAAAAAAAAAAGATCAACACAACACTTGAGGAAGATGAAGGACATTACAGCATAAGATAGATAGGTAGCTAAATCCTAGGTCATAAACAATTGAAACTTTTCCTGTTCTTTAGTAATGATACATGTCTCAAAATCATACTAGAAAACACTGAAAAAAGGCTGTCAGAGCAAAATCATCAAAACTATTTGAGTGTTAAATGAAATGGGAAAGAAAGAGTTTGGAGAATCACCTTGTGTGACTTCTACAGGACTTGTTCCAGTGTGTGTAGTATTCGTCTTGATTTGAGTTTTACTGCTACGTTCTGTAAGTGTCATGCCATGGAAATGAGTGAAGAAACTTCAACAAAATACACCTTTTTATTTATCCTTTTTTATAGAATCCTCCTCTTCAATTTGATTTGTTTTCCAATATCCTCATATAAATAGGAAAGTGAGTTATATTTTTCTATTACACTACTCTTTCCATCAGTATCTTCTGGGTAGTATTTACTGCTCTGATATTATTATTTTATCTCTTAGTATAGGAAGGAGCACATAAAATATAACAACACATTATTTTAAAGCCAACACTGAAAATGCTATAAATGGAACATATCTCTTGTGGCAAAGAGGAAAGAATTTCCGTAAAAGTGTTTATATTTACTTTGCTACTTTTCTTTCCTAAGTATGTTTAGAAATCTTTGTAAAAGAAGTTAAAGTGGACACTCATACAATTTTTGAAATAAACCCTCTTCATTATTTTATATTATCTCTGGGTTCTAAATTGATGCCAGGCCTGACAAGTTGATACATTTTCCAAATTTACTGAATGATAATTAGATCCAGTAGGGTGTAAGTCTTCCTATCTGCAATCTAAATTATTTGCAGTCTAAATTTTGTAAGCTTTGCATTTATTGTATATTGATAAATTCTAACTGAAAGAAGGAAACATTGCTCAAGCATGATGATAGTGACAACAGAGTCATATTTTACAAATAGTATTTTGTTGTTAGGTGCAGTTGAGTCTGTCCTAACTCATAGCAAGCTGCATAGGGTTTTCAATGGCAGATTTTCTCTGTATTGTTTGGAGAGTGGGTTGCCAGATCCTACTCCCATTTTTGCAGTGCTAGAGATTGAACTCAGGGCTTCAGCTTGCACAGACCAGCACTCCACCTTCTGATCTAAACCCCAGCCCCACAAATAGTACAGCACCTTTAATTATCTACTTTCTAAATAAGGCTGTTATTTTTAAGATGTGCTGAATCATTTGCTATATTATTTCCTTTATTCTATTCCAGAATTTATTTACATTAAATTCAATGGCTGCATATCGGCAACCTATACTAACCAATCTGATCACAATTCATAAACATGATCAAATAACTAAATGTCACTAGAGATTTGGGTACCTCCTTATGCTATAAAAGAAATACCAACCTGAATAGTCACAATAACTGAACCCAAACCATAAGAGATAATTTGGAAGACAAAACTTTCAAGAAGTTCTGAGTGAATTACAATAGCTTATTAACATAGTGGCCTGCAGCTGTAGCCCTGTGGCATCCGATTCTGTCAGATCTCGGAAACTAAGCAGGGTCAGGCCTCGTTAGTACCTGGATGGGAGACTGCCTGGAAACACCAGAAGCTGTAGGCTTGGGAGAAGGACCTGGCAATCCCCTCCCAAAAATCAATCTGCCATTGAAAACCCTATGAACAGCAGAGAAGTACTGATAATAGTGTTTCCCCTGTTGTACAGAGGGTCTCTATGAGTCGGATACCGACTCGACAGCACCTAACAACAACAACAACATTAACATAGCAAATAAGATCTATATCGCTGTCCCAACTAGTTTCATCTCTAAACCCATGATAACATGCATGCATTCTCCTTCACCACAGACAGGCTGGTGCCCAGACAGAAAATTGACTGCTGGGAGTTCTGCTTCCTGGAACACATCATCTAGCGAAATAAGACTGATCTGTGTAAAGAGGTGAGTTGTTCACCACCTTCTGAGGGGTGAGTTATAAGCTTTTCATTAGGTGCCGTGAGTTGGTTTCTGACTCATAATGACCCTATGTGCACCAGGTGAAACAGTATTATTAGTGCTTTTCTGCTATTCATAGGATTTTCAATGGCTTATTTTTTGAGGGGTTGGAGAGAGTGGTTTTCTGGGTCCTTCTGCCAAGCCTGCAGCACCTGGTATTCCCAGGTGGTCTCCCATCCAAGTATTAACCAAGCCTGACCCTGCTTAGTTTCTGAGAGCTGAGGGGATCAGATGCCACAGTGGTATAGCTGCAGGCAAATTACAAGCTAAATTTCTCCAAAGCAATGTTTTAAGACCGGAACTCACCTTTCTGGTGAAGTTTGTGACACTTATCATTGGCTTTTTCTGAGCAGCACACCACTGTCAAGGAAGATTCTGCCAATAACTATGCTCAAGGGAAGAAACTCAAGCACTGACAGAAAACCATTAATTTACCTTTGGATGTTTCAAAGTTACAAACTGGCTGATGGATGGAGAGATATTTTAAAAATCTTAGTTTTCCACATCTTTGCTGGAGGATGGAACTCTGGATTTGCCTTCTGGATATAGAAAGTCTCTATTAAATAAAATAAGAAGTCCAAACTCACATTCTCCATTTACTCAAATACCTTAGCTATAAATAAACTCCATGTCCCTATAACTTTGATCTCATCAACAAAATCATCCTAGGTTACTGTTATTGTGTCTTCCTAGTGGAAATTTATTTATATATTCCTCAATATTGAGTCCCCAAACTACATTAAACTGAACACTCTTATTAGATAATAATTCATAACTGCCTCTTCCACATTTAAAAATGCCTTGGAAATCGATCTGCCAAAATTCCAGACCAATATTAAGTGCTATCCTCTGTCCAGTTCACTCTAGCCGCATAAATACAGTGATCTCTACTCAGAAAGTTCACAATAGATACCTTTGCAGAGAATTCCAACTGAAAGGTGCAAAGTGACCCTCATCATAATAAATATATGGATTAAGAGATGAAATGCAACTCTTGCCATGCCATGCACCATGATGTTGTGATTTCCAAGCATGTTAATTCAGCTATTTCCATAATTAAGAAGAAGTGTAGCAGTCAGTTCACATAGTGTTACCTCACTGGCACCCAGGTTAGGATTAATAACCAAACCCCTATTTAGCTCAGTTGGTAGAGCCCTGCTCTGCAGTCTCTGAGGTCCCGAGTTTGATTCCCAGCACAGCAAAATGGGAGAAGGAAGCGCAAGGCAATCCCGAAACAGCCAGCCATTGAAAACCCTATGAGGGTCACTATGAGTCAGACTCAACTCAACAGCATCTAACAACAACAACAACAACAATATGATTTTTTGTGGAGGCTTTGCCAAGGTGTAGCCACTGTGGAAGATTAGACTTACCTGATCCTAGGTATGCTCCAATACATTCTAATTATGCATTGGAATGTTAGTAATAGTTTGGAGTGGGGAGAGTTTAGTGTGCTGAGTATTAATGAACATTGCTACCCCAGAGAAACATAAGGAAAAGTTCAGTATGCATCTTTTCTATCCAAGGAGAATGGAGAGAGAAGTGCCAATTACCCTTCTTCTCTGCCCTACATTATGCCGCACCCATAGAATTTCAGTCTCCACATCAATGATTAGTCAGTATATCTATCTGGTTCGGCTCTCTTCACTTTCATCTGTAATTATGTTTGATTTCTTTCCATGTAAAATGTCACATCATGTCTCTAAACTTAAGGTTTATGTAAGAAAAAGATAATGATTAGCAATTTAAGCATTACTGAAGCCATAAAAATAAAGCAAAAAAAA
>VMDO01000931.1:188298-244705 GCA_007922755.1 Pedetes capensis | reverse complement strand
TTGCCTATCTTGCCTTCTATGAGTTTTAAAGTTTCTGGTTTTATGTTGAGATCTTTTATCCATTTTGAGTTAACTCTCGTGTATATTGAGAGATGCGGATCCACTTTCATTTTTCTGCATGTGGATGACCATGTTTCCCAGCACCATTTGTTGAAGAGGCTGTCCTTTTTCCAGTTTACTTGCTTTGCTCCTTTGTGGATTAGTTTTTCTATTTCTGCAAAGTCTGTCATTGGGATTTTAATGGGAAGTACATTAAATCTGTAAATAGCTTTTGGTAGTATAGTCATTTTTACAATATTGATTCTCCCAGTCCCTGAGCAGGGGAGGTCCTTCCACCCTCTAGTATTCTCCATGATTTCTTTCATTAATGTTTTGAAGTTTTCCTTATAGAGATCTTCAGGGTCTTTGGTTAAATTGATTCCCAAGTATTTAAGTTTTTGGTGGGCTGTCATGAAAGGGGTTGATGCCTTAATTTCTTTCTCTTCCTGCCCACAATTGGTGTAAAGGAAGGCTACTGATTTTTTTTTTTAGCCTGCACCCTTACCACAGTGGAGTCTGATCCAGTCAGATCTTGGAAGCTAAGCAGGGTCGGGCCTGGTTAGTACTTGGATGGGAGACTGCCTGGGAACACCAGGTGCTGTAGGCTTGGGAGAAGGACTCGGCAACCCACTCCCCAAAATCAATCAGCCATTGAAAACTCTATGAATAGCAGAGAAGCACTGACCATAGTGTTTTGTCTGTTATACATAGGATCGCTATGAGTCGGACACTGACTCTATGGCATCTAACAATAACTGATTTTTTAGTGTTAATTTTGTATCCTGCTACTGTGATGAAGGAGTTAATTAGGTATAAAAGTTTTCTAGAGGAGTTTTTGGGGTCCTTTAAGTAAAGGATCATGTCATCTATAAATAATGATAATTTGACCTCTTCCTTGCCTATCTGTATCCCTTTGATTTCCTTCTCTTGTCTGATTGCTTTTGCTAGGACTTTGATCACAATATCAAATAAAGATAGGAGAGAGTGGGCATCCTTGTGTTGTTCCTGATCTTAGAGGAAATTATTTCAGTTCTTCTCCATTTAATATGATATTGTCTGTAGGTCTGTTATAAATTGCCTTTATGATGTTGAGGTTTTTCCCTATTATGCCTATCTTCTCCAGGGTTTTTATCATGATAGAGTGTTGCACTTTGTCAGAGGCCTTCTCAGCATCCATTGAGATGATCATGTGATTTCTCTTTGCAAGTCTCTTGATATGTTTAATTACATTGATGGATTTCATATGTTGAACCAGCCTTGCATCTGTGGAATGAAACTCACTTCATCATGGTGTTTGATCTTTTTATGGTTGCTGAATTCGGTTTGCCAGGAATTTGTTGAGAATTTTTGCATCTGTGTTTATCAGGAAGATTTGGCAATAGTTCTTGTTCTTAGAAGTGTCCTTGCCTGATTTTGGTATAAGGGTGGTTTCAGAGAATGAGTTTGGGAGTGCCCCTTCATTTTCTACTGTTGGAAATAGTTTGAGGAGAATATGTATTACTTCGTCTTTGAAGGTTTGATAGAATTCTGCTGTGAACCTGTCAGGGAATGGGCTTTACTTGGTTGGGAGGCTTTTTATTACCTTCTCTATTTTGGCATATATAATGGGTCTGGTTAGATTGCTTATATCCTCCTGGCTTAATTTTGGTAAATAGTATTTATTAATAAATTTATCCACTTCTTCTGTATTTTCGTTTTTGGGGAGAGTACAGTTTCTCAGAGTATTCCCTGATGGTTTTATGGATTTCATTGGTATTGGTAGTTGTGATTCCATTCTCATCTATAATAGTTTCAATTTTGGCCTTTTCTTTCTTTCTCTTGTTTTCTTTCTGTCCTTCTGTCTTTCTGTCTTTCTTTAGGTGAGACTGGCTGGGGGATGGGCATCTATTTCTTTTCAAAGAACCTGTTCTTAGTCTTGCTAATTCTCTGAATTGTCTTTTTTAGATTCTAATTGGGATATCTCTGCCCTGATCTTGAGAATTTCTGTCTGAGTGCTCCTTTTGAAATTGGTTTGTTGTTGGCTTTCTAGTGCCTTGAGATGGGTCATAAAGTAAGTTACTTGGGCCTTCCCTAACTTATTGATGAAGATGCTCATAACGGTGGACTTCCAAGTCTTAGAACTGCCTTTGCTGTGTCCCATAAATGTTGGTAGAATATAGTCTCATCCTCTTTAGATTGTAGGAATTCTTTAATTTCTACTTTAATTTCTTTAATAACCCATTAATCATTCAGCAGTATATCATTTAGTCTCCATGAATTTGTAAAATTTCTGAAATTTTTCTTGTTTTTCAGTTCTAATTTTGTTCTGCTGCGATCTGATAAAGTACAGGGCGTGATTTCTACTTTTTGTGTTTGTTGAGACCATTTTTATGGACTAAAATGTCTATCTTAGAAAAAGTTCCATGTAGTGCTGAAATGAATGTGTATTCCTCATCAGAAATAGATGGAGTATTCTGAAGACATCTGTAAGGTCCAGTTGGTCTATGGTGCAATTTAAATTCATTGTTTCTGTGTTGATTTTTTGTTTTGATGACCTATCTCTTGGCAAAAGTGGGGTGTTGAAATTTCCCATAATTATTAGGTCTGATTCAGTGTGTTCCTTTATTTCCAATAAAGTTTGTTTTACAAAGCTAAATGCCCCTGCTTTTGGAGAGTATATATATAGTAAGTAACATTATGGGTTCTGGTTGATTATTCCTTTAGTAATATATAATGTACTTCTTTGTCTCTTCTTAGTTTGGAATTGAAATCTAATCTGTCTGAAATTAGTACCACAACTCCTCCTTTTTTTTTTTTTTTTTTTTGTTTCTCCCTTTCTTGGTATGTTGTTTTCCAACCTTTCATTTTCAACCTTTTATAGTTTTATGGATTGAGTCTCTTGAATGCTAAATATCCAGGACTTACATTTTTTAACCCAATTGGCCCAACCTATGTCTCTTGATTGGTAAGTTAAGACCATTTACTTTGAGAGTAATTATTGAGTGGTACTTAATATTATGCATCAATTTGATAATTGTTAGTGGGTTTTGATTCATAGTTGGCCTGTTTTTGTCTTAATTTCCTCTTGTGTTTATTGTTCATTTCTTTGATCTTATCTGTGGGGTTGTCTTACCTCATTCATATGCAGTGTTTCATTGAGGATCCTCTGCAATGCAGTGTCGTGGAATGTCTTGTACTCACCATGTATTTTAAAAGATAACGTCACTGGATAATGTAATTTCATTTGGCAGTTATTCATTTTCAGAGCTTGGATAATGTCTGTCCAAGCTTTCCTTGCCTTTAACTTTGTTGTTGAGAAGTCCAGTGTTACTCTGATGGATATATACCTTTGTGGGTGAGTTGATGTTTCTCCTTATGCAGCTTTCAGAGTAGCTTCTTTGTACTTTAGATTTAGCATTCTATTATAATGTGTGGTGGGGAGGATCTGTTTTGGTCTACTCTGTTTGGGGTTCTGAATGATACATTTGTGTAGCTATCCAGCTTTTGCCTTAGATTTGGAAAGTTTTCATCTAATATTTCCTTGAATTAATTTCCTAATCTTCTCATGTTGTTTTCTGCTCCTTCATGGACCCCCTGAGTTCTTAGGTTTCGTTTTCTCATTTTGTCAGAAATCTCTTGAAAATTCTGTTGATATTGTTTTATCTTTCTCTCAATCTTGGCATGTGAGTAAATAATTTCTACTTTTTGTTCAATTTCAACCATCCTATTTTCAGCTTCATCAATCCTCGAGACTGAAGATTTCTACCATAATGCTGAATTGGCTTAATTTTCCTTGCTTCTCTAGGATCACTTTTTCTTCCAGTTTTCAAGTTCTCTGGAACGCTTTTCTTCCAATTGAGATAACTTCTTGTCCAGTGAATCAATTGATTCCTTCGTGGTATCTTTAAGGTCTTTTAGCATATTTATAAGCAACGTTCTGAATTCTCTTTAAGGCATCCCCAGGAATCTGGTTTCCCTGTTGTGTGTTGAGGTGCTTTGGTCTGTAGGATCTTCCCATCCAGCATGTCCTTTCATGTTTCATATGTTTTTCTGCTGAGACCTGCCCATTGCTTGGTCTAGATGCTAGGTCCCACCCCTTCCATGTATAAAGAGATTCTCCCACAGTGTTGCGTTTGGGTGTTGATGAGTTGCTGGCACTTCTTGCTCCTGCTAGAAACTCTGCCTTTAGAACTGCCCCCTGAGTGTCTCCCCATCCCCTGTGTTCCCAGCCCTCAATTGGGCCACAGCCTAAACATGTGTCTTAGGCTCCCCAGACAATGACATTACTTCTCCAAGTCACAAGCCCTACCAGGCCCCAGATGCACATTATTCTGAACAAGCTTTCCTAGGCTCAGGGACTGAACAGCACCTGCTACTCTTCAGTGTCCCCTGGTCTCTCCACCCCTCAGTTTCCCTCTCTCCAGCTTACAGTTCCATGGCCCCTGAGGCCAGGGAGGTGACCTTCTCTCCTGGGAAAAGAAAAAAAAGCCACCACTCACACACTCAGAGACCTCTGGCTCAAGACCCTAAAGTGAAGCCATATCATTTGGTCTCTTCCCTGGAGAGTACTGGTGACCTCCACTTTGACTGCCTTCTCTCCTACCAGCCACAACCCTCTGAGAGGGCCCCACCACACTTTCCTTAGCCATGTGTCTGCTGGGTGCCCCACAATACCTCCTTCCTGCCTCTTGCTTTCAGGGAAAGCCATGCTGGGTCATTGTTCAGCCACATCCCTGCTAATGTCTCCATCTATACTCCAGTTTTCATTGTTCTCTGGTATAAAATTTCCTAACAGGCGATGACACCATTATTTTGAGATTTCTCAGTTCCACAGCATGGAAAGGAATTTTCCTTATATGCTCTCTCCCTAAAAGCCAGCAGGTCCCGGGAGGGGTTTCTACCCAGTGTCCTTCTGGCAGGGATGATGGTAGGATGTCCAAACCACTCTCTTGGGCTGGACCAGGTTTCAGGGTACACTGGGTGAGCACATGGGGTGTACCACCTGTGATGCACTACTAGGGTAACTGCACATTGTCTCCAGGTGTTCTGAGGCTTGTGCTACCCCACAGAGCTCACACACACTGAGGTCTCGCCTTATACTGCGCAGCCTAAACTAGCAGCAAATGACAGTGGGTTGAGTCTCTGATGCCACCTTCACTGGCACATCCTGACTTGGGAGCTCATTTGCTGATCCCCTACTGCAGTGGGCAAGATGGTGGTGTGTCACCATCAGTAGATCTGAGGCCTGAGCTACCACTCAGAATTCATGCCACACCATACTCCTATCACAAACTGCCCAAACAGGATTTCCACAGCAGGGAGATGGCAGATTGTGTTGCTGGCACCTATCACGCTTCTTGTACCTGGGGCTCACTAACCAGACTCTCCATGAAAAGTGCTGCCAGCGCCTTGTAAGCAGGATGTTGGCGGGTTGCCAGGACTGTCCTCCACGGCGGATCTGAGTCTTAGGCTCCTATGTGGAATTTTCTCTGTGTTCTTTGGATAAAGGCTCCATTTCCCCTCCCCTGCTGGAAGCTGTGGCTAGAGATGTGTCTTGATCAGTTGTTCTGGCTGTTGAGCTCCATTTTCCTATCTGGGACTAACCCACAGTCTCTGTTGTGGATACTGTGCTTCTCCACGCATTTTTTTAATGGAAAAGACTCCATTCCTTCCTACTCTGACTCCTTTGTTTTACCATGTCACGCAGAGACAGCCTTCAACCCATCATCTTAAACTGGAACGTAGATTCATCTTAAAAAGAGAATTGAGTAAAGCCCATGGGCCTCCTTTTGCTGATGTGGCACGGCACAAAATGAGAAGAAATATAGTGGCTACAACATTGGACTCAAACATAAAAAGATCATGTGCATGGCACAGTGCTGGGCAGTGTTTCATTCTGTTGTACATAGGGGCACTATGAGTCAGGTCTGATTCAGTGGCCCCAAAACCAAATGTAGAGTTCATTATTATTTGGACGTAAATATTTTCTCATTTTCATTGTGATTTTATGTTTGACCCACGGCTTACTCAGAAGTAGGCTGTTTAATTTCTTTCGTGGGATTTTCTAGTTATCTTTTTGTTACTGATTTCTAGATTAATTCCATTGTGGTCAGAAAGCCTACCCTGTAAATTCTTTAAAACTAGTTGACTTCTTTTTCTGTACTATGTGCAAATGATCAAGTACATTAGAAAATATGTATATTCTGTATTTGAGGTACATTATTCTATATGATTATTAGGTCAAATTTGCTAACCGTCTTGGTTTAATTTTTCTCTTTTTTTATTTTTTGCTTCATATAGCAGTGTGACAAATTTCCTAGTGTATATGTAGATATGTCTGTTTTCCCTCTTAAGTTTTCTGGTTTTGGTTTTTTTGTTTTGTGATGCTGGGAATCAAACCTGGAGCCTTGTGCAATTTAGGCAAGCACTCTACACTTAGCTACACCCCAGCCTTTCTCTCAGTTCTGTAGTGTTTGTTTTAAATATTTTGAGGCTTTGTTTTATTAAATACATAACAGACTTAAAGTATTATTATATTTTCCTGGCAAATGGAAAATTTTATCAAATATATATCTTTTTCTCTAGTAATACTTTTTGTTTTAAAATCTACTTTAATAACACTATACCAACTATTCATATTAATGATATGGAAAAGCCACCATTGGTGTTTATGTCATATCTTTTTCTCATTCTTTTAAGTGTGCTGTTGTTAGGCACCTAACTCATATTGACCCTATGTACAACAGAACAAAACATTCCCAACATTGTGCCATGCCCTGCACTATGACAGTGCTTCTCTGCTATTCTTTTAAGGGTATCTTTTGTAAATGGCATTATAGATTTTTGGTTTTTTGGATTTTTAGTACTGAGAGCTCAAACCCAGGGCCTCACACATGCTAGGCAAGTGCTCTACTACTGAGCTGCACCCCTAGACCCATTTTTTATTTTGAGAGAGGGTCACTGTATATTGCATAGGCTGCCTCTGGCTATCCTCTTGCCTTCACTTCCCAATTCACTGGGATTACAGGCTTGTGCCACTGAGCCTGGCCTGTCAGTTTTAAACAGTTACCAGCTGTTATTTCATGTGTTTCATCTGTCATTTTCTTTCTCTTTTTTCCTGTCACTCTTGATTTTTTTTCATTTATGTATTTTTTTTGACTGCAGCAATACCACTCTGGCATCCGATGTCATCAGATCTCGGAAGCCAAGCAGGGTAGGGCATGGTTAGTACTTGGATGGGAGAACAACTGGGAATGCTAGGTGGTGTAGGCTTGGGAGAAGGACCTGGCAGCCTACTCCTGAAACAATCAGCCATCAGAAACCCTGTGAATAACAGAGAAGATTCAAAGCTGAGCCGCATTTCCTTTGGGAGGCTATATGTGCCTTAGGTCAGCCTATGCTCCTAGCACTGGCTTCTGGAAATAAAACAGCCCTAAGTTAGTGAAACTCATATCCTAGGGCCCCTATCCTATCTTAATATATCTTGTTGAGTTTTGTTTTCTTACTTTAAATTCTTAACTCTTAAGCATCTTTAGCCAAATTTTTTAAAACATGGCTATTTTCATTAAGAAAGGTTGTTCTGCCATTTGGAAGCATTAGTCTTGTTTAATTTTTACTCCAACATCGTTCATACTTTCATTGTGGTAAAGTGCGACCCAAATGGATCAGTGTGTACCGAACCTCTTAATAGATATGGCATTTCTTATTTGATTATTAAATCACAATAAATAACTTGAAATATATAATATCAGATATTTAGGTAGAAAGTGCCTGAGTAGAAAATAAAGCAACATAGAAGAGTAGCAGGCTGGCCTGTGATTTTGAAATATAAAACTGTCAGTTGGAAATTTATAATGTAGAAATGAAGCAAAAGTCACTTGATGTGGAATTCATTGTATTTTGTGTGTTTTTTACTATTTTAACTTTATATTCTTGTTCTTTCCATTTTAACCATGTCCAGAGCCTTTGTTCTGAATCTTATGTTAGAAAATGTGCAGGTAGGAGGGACCTAGGATTAAGCCTATATATAAAAAAATGTGTTGAATGAATGAAGGTGACTATAGTTTTTGTAATTCTTTTTGTTTTATTCATTTATTGTTGTGGAAGGAAAAGAAATGTTGATGCTTTGAACTCCTTTCCCCTTTATTTAAAAATTATCTATGAATCCGATCTCTTTCTTTTTAATTTAGAGATAAAGTAATACCTAACAACGTGGGGACATACTGTATCCAGTTTGGCTTTATGATGGATAAAGCAAATATGCTCAACAGTGAACAGGTTTGCTTGCTTACTTCGTATACCATGATTACCTTTACATTTACTCCTTCAGTTTATGAATGAAGTATTTGGTTTAAAAACGAATTAATTATTGGCTGCATAGTATAAATGCAGTAGCACCCCCTTATTCATGGGGGACGTATACAAAGACCTTCAGTGGATGCTTGAAACTATAGATAGTACCAGGCACTATAGAAACTGTGTTTTCTCCTATATGTATGTTCTTTTTTGAAGGGGCAGAGGAGATGAGGATCTAATTCAGGGCCTTGTGCATGCTAGTTAAGTGTACTACCACTGAACTGCACCCCAGCCTTTTTTTATTTTTATTTTTATTTTTTTGATACAGGGTCTTACTAAGTTGTGCAGTCTGTCTCTGGCCTTTAACATGAAATCCTTCTGCCTCAACCTCCCTGATTGCTAGGATTACAGGCATGTGGCATGGCACCCAGCTATCTGTGTTTTCTTATGATAAACTTTAATAAGCAAGACATAATAAGAGATTTATAGCAATAACTAGAACAATTATAGCAACATCCTATAATAAAAGTTATTTAAAATTTATAAGCTGTTCCTGTAATTTTTCTTTCCTTTTTAAAAAAGTTTTGTTTTTTACTTTTTATGTTACAGTACTCAAGTTGAAACCAGGACCTCACACATGCTAGACAAATGCTATACTACTAAGCTGCATCTTCAGCCCCATTTGTTTGTTTGTTTGTTTATATTTTGCAACAAGGTCTCACTGAATTCTGCAGACTACCTGTGGCCTTGAACTCACAATCCTCCTTCCTCAGCCTCCCAAATTGCTGGAATTACAGGCGTGAGCCGTAGTGCCTGGCTTGGAGTTTTTTATTTAATATTTTCAGTTTAATATTTTAGTCAACCATGGTTGACCACTGATAACTGAAAGATTGAAACCAAAACTGTAGAGAAGGGGGAACTGATGTGATGCAGTTTTTCCAGAAAATTAGAATAGACTATATTTAAATTATTTTCGGTAATTAGGGTTGGTATAGAAGTCACTTTTCTACCTTTCTTTATAACAAAGACTCAATTAGCAAGCATTTTTTTTGTATGTAATGGTAAAGTTACTCATGTAACTCATACATGAAAATTTAATTAATATTTCAGTTATTAATATTGTAGATAGTGAAGTTTAGGGAACTTTTAACATACATCATCTCCATTAAAATTTTTTAGTGTATTACACTTTTAAAAAAACACTTATTTTTAAGTGCCTCTGTGTTTGTTCTTAGATACTTACTATAAATATTAAAGAATTAATATTATGTACCTTTTATTCTGAATTTTTAAAGTGAATTACTTTTAAGAGATTAGTGGAAGCTGGACACTGCAGGAGTGTTGTGAATTTGATGTAAGAGGCAGCCTGTGCAAATTAGTGAAGCCTGTCTCAAAATTAAAAAAGAGCCAGTGGCACAGCACAGTGGTAGAGGACTTGACTAGCATGTGCGAGAGACCCTGGGTTCAACCTCCCAGGACCACACAGAAAAAAGAAAGAAAAGCGAGAGATAAATTTTAGTAGGTAACATCTCACTTTATTTAGTGTACTCTGTCATTATTTCTTTTCTTCTTAAATAATAAAACATTAATATTAATACCTTGTTAATCAGAATGCTTTTTGTTTTGTCAGGTTGTAGTTGATGTTCTACCTAATCAGCCTATGAAGTTGGTGCCTGAAATTCAGCCAGCTACCCCAGCTGTTTCTAATGTTCGCTCAGTCGCCAGTAGGACCTTAGTCAGAGACTTACGTCTCAGTGTTACGGTAATGTTTGTCTTATCACAAGACTTCCAAGCTTAACAAGAAAAATGGTTTCCGCCTCAACCCCACAGTACTGAGGGCTTAACTCAGGCCTTGCTGGGGTTTAGTGGTAGAGCGCTGGTCCACACTCTGAGGACCCAGGTTCAATCCCCAGCACCACAAAAAAGGGAGAAGGACATGGCATTCCCAAAGCAATCCCGAAACAGTCAAACGTTAAAAACCCTATGAGGAGCCAGGCATGGTGGCGTACACCTGTAATCCCAGCGGCTTGGGAGGCGGAGGCAGGAGGATCACAAGTTCAAGACCAGAGGCAGTCTGTGTAACTTAGTGAGACCCTGTCTCAAAAAGTAAAAAAGGGCTGGGGGTGCAGCTCAGTGGTCCAGCACTTGCAGAGCATGCAAGTGAGAGGCCTTGGGTCCAACCCCCAGTACCTCAAAAAACAAAACAAAACAAACCTATGAGGGTTGCTATGAGTTGAACCCGACTCGATGGCACCTACCAACCACCACCACCACCACCACCCAGGCTTTATGCGTTGCAAGCACTATACCTTGGGCTGCATCCCCAGCCTTATCTTGAGACAGGGTCTCATTAGGTTATGCAGGCTGTTTCTGGCCTTGAACTTGAGATTCTCCTGCTTTTCCCTGTTGAGTCACTGTAATTACAGGTGTGCAGATTGATTCGTGAATGCATAGCATACATAAAATAAATACAGATATATTAAGAACTGACTCGAAATGCAGATCTTCCTACCTTTCCTAAAACAAACCTATACTTTCCTATTTTATGTATATACTGTGAATGTGTATGAAGGACATTGATTTCTCAATGTCCAATTCACAGAAGGGATAGAAAGAGTTTAGCGAAGTATGTTTAAGAGACCTGCTCTGATGAGTGATTGTTCTTAAGGATGAACATCAGCACCTGAAGACTACTGATTATCTGGAGAGCAGCAGCAACAGAGCTGCCAGAAAATAACAGCAAAAATATGTAAAACACAGTAGTGAGTGCTTGGAGGTGTAACTCAGTGGAAGAATACTTGCCTAGAATGTGTGAGGCCTTAGACTCAATCTCTACCACCAAAAAAACCCTCCTGTAGTAGTGAGACTTCACTTTTATGGAAAATTTGGCTAGTGGGATACTTCTTTTAGTTTATTTTTATGTTTTAGATAAATAGGTGTAGTTTGAGTGTTGGGGGTTGAACCCAGGGCCTTGTGCATGCATGAATGTTTTATAGTTTCCAGAACAGTTTCCTGCCTGGGGAACACAGGAACTGAATTCTCTGCTTGAATTAAGGAATATCAGGATGATTTAGTGCTGGGACTTTATAAATACTTGTTATATTTCTGATTTGTACATGGCCTTCACTACTTTAGTCTTCTAATTGATTCTTTTAATTAGTTATTTTCTATCGTTTATTTTAAGGATAATTACGGCAATCATACTGGAGTAAATCTGGTTGGCACTATAGTAGCTACCATTAAAGGTTTTAATAAGGAAGATACTGATACTCCACTCTTTATTGGAAAAGTTAGAACACTCGAATTTCCCTTTGTGAATGGTTTAGCTGAAATCACGGTAAGTTTTTATATCTTTTAGTAGGTAAGAGTTCTGTACTTAATATATTAAACCAACATATTAAGATACTTGTTTTGAAAGAATACTGATGAGATTCTAATGCACTAAAATAGAAAGTCAGCTGAAATATTTTGCAATTTTGCTCTAAGGTATTACACACTGAACCCATAATTATCCTTACTAATAGTAAGGCAGTTTTTCCTGTGGGATGACAAATAGCTTTCTCTGATTCTAGTGATTTTTAGCTTTAATGACAATATAATGTTTGGGTTTCACTGTAAAGTTGCCATTATGTGGATCAAAACAAAATAGAACATAAGCCAGGTAAAATTTAATAATAGCTTATCTTTTTTTTTTCCTAAGATGAAAATAGTTTTACTTATATTAAATATACACTATAAGAACCTCCATAAATAATCATGATATTGTCACCCTTCTGAGATATCACTGATTAGCAATTTGGTGTGTAACTTCCTATAGTTTTTATATACATACTCACACAGCATGCATACTCTTTGTGAATATGATTTATATACATATCGGGGTGTAAAATTTCATTAATATAATAGGACTGTGCTTTTATAAAAATCTTTTTATCTTTTTAAACTTATTTTTGATATATTTATTCATCAGGGAATGTAGGCCTACATCATTAATACAATGACCACAATTTACTTTTATCAATCTGTGGCAAAAATTTAATTCTTCTTCAAAGTTTACTTTTATTCAGTCAGCTTTTTTTCTAAGTATATACTTACATATTTTGATAATTTTCTTACAAAATTGCTAGAAGCATAATCTATTGGAGACAAAATGTACACATTTTAAGGTTTTTTAAAAATTATTGTCAGTTGGGATTGCTGGCTTGTGAGACCACATCCAGCCTGTCCATATTATTTTAACTTGCAACACTAGATATGAATAGTTCTTAAATATAAGTACTTTATCCTGAGTTTGTTTTTTAGATTTTTACCTTTGTTTTTACTGGGGAAAGCAGATTATATTCACAGTGCTATCTCTAATATTCTTACACCTTAAATCTTTGTTATGGTTTCTATTTTGTCTTTCTTTTAAATTTATAAACTAATTTCCTTGGTATCTAGTAATAACTTTGAAATGTTAGCTTTTCTTATTTTTTTTCTTGTTCATCTTTGTGTGTAACTGATTATTAATACCACATTGTTTTAATAACCTTAGGCTTATAAACAGAGAGTCTGCCAGGTCTATCCTAAATACTTAGTAGTTGGTCTTGCAATGACTGACCAATGTAGCATTTTCATTAACTACAATGTTATCAACATTTAAAGATCTGTAGTTTCTACGTAAAAATCTGCATTACTGATTTGGAAATCTAAACATCCAACATCACAATGAAGGATTTTATGACAGCCATATGTGGGTCCTGAACAGTAGCTGCTCCTCTCAGTGCATCTGTCATCTAGTCAGCAGAACTGACACTTTTTCTCTTTACATCAAGGACAACTGTCAGTTACCACTTTTATTCGTACTTATTCTTTTATTTTTATTATAGTGGAGAGTAAAGTTTTCTTGCACATTAATAAAAATTAATAAACCACATGTTTAAAAACACAGAGAAAAATATGCAGAGTGGATTTTTGTTGAGGAATACATCTAGCCTACTTTACTATTCTCTGTTCCCTTGTGTCCTATTTTCTTGAGCCTCCCTCTCTCTCCTTCATATGCATTTGAAATTGCTATCCCTACTGTATGTGATTCTGAAGTAAAGACTTAGCAATTTTCTAGCAGCTCCATATAAAATCTAAGCTTCATATTATAAACATATGAATTTCCTCTTGCCACCAGAGGTCCCTAATATCTCACTGAGTAAACAGAAAACTCTTGAGTTTTATTTGGCTCTCACATATTGGTTGTTTCCTTTTTTCCTCTCTGTGTGTGGTGGTTTATTCATTCATCTGAGAGCTGGAGATAGAACCCAGAGCCTCTGTTCTCTACCACTGAGCTATACTCTCAGCCTAGTGTGTTAATTCTTTTTAGAGAAGTTTAGGCAACACTGGCCCAGAAGACAACTAGTATTTGTTAATGTTCCACATTTGCTTGAAAAGAATATGCATTTGCTTTGTTCCAAATTATAATCTAAATTTGTAATTAGCCAAGCTACTTGTTTGCATCATTCTAATTGTTTATATTATTTACCTACTTGATGTGGAAATTTCTGACAAGTATCTATTTCATTCTTCATTATTCTATGCATTTATCCATTTCACAATTACGCCAAATTCCCACATATACTTGGATCCTGTTTTGGACTCTGCATTTCTCTTATCTGTTTATCTTTTATCTGTTTATCTTTTTTAAAAAAAAGAGCTCTAGATCAAGGACTATAAGAGATAAAACTCTGAGATAGGTGAAGTCTCTTATAAAGATATAAAGGAAATGATAATGTACATTAAAAGTTAAACTTTATAATAAGCATATCTTAAATAGAATTAAAATAAGTGACAGTGTTGATAATTTATTACACTTGGTGATGAGTACCCAAGAGGTTCATTACTTAATTCCATAATAGAAAAAGGTAAACTTTTTTAAGGTAATAAATTGAGGGGAAATATTGCTCTGTGTATATGTGTATACTTAAAATAGAAGATTAATACATTGAGCATGTTTTCAGAACTTCCTAACACTTCTTGCTAATCAAGAAGAAAAAATGATAATCCAGTAAAAGAATAAATGGGCAAAAATATGAGTAAGCATTTAATGGAAGAGAAAGTATACATGACCAGTAAACATAAAGAAGTATGACCTCAGTACTGCTCAGGGAGAAGCTAATTAAAACAAAAATGATTGGTTTTTAAAATTTCTTCTTTAGGAAAATAATACATGATTGATATTAAATGTTGCCAACATCAGGGGAATTGGGTACTTTCATACATGATTGGTGAGAAGATAAATTGATACACCCTTTGTTTTTTAAGAGAAATTTGATACTTACCTATTAAAATACACTTTTAACTAGTCACATTTCTCATTATCCATCCTGGAAAACAAAAAGAAACAGTGATATATTCTTTGCTATATTATAGGTAATTGTTAAGATTTTCAAATTGTTTGTCATCCGATGAGTGAGTACTATACTATAGTATATTTACACTGTACCTAAATTTTTTAAATTAATAACTGTACATTTTATGAATTGATCAAGAAAGTGAGTACTGAAAGCAAGTTTTAAAGTGTAAAGTGTATGTTACTTTTTAAATAGAAACTATTTTTATATGTCTTTACATTCATGTATAATGCATTGGAAATGTCCTTCAGAAACTGAGTGAGAATTGGTTTAATGATATTTCTCTAATATTCTCTATTTGGGAAAAAATTGTTAGTTTAACGTTTATAATTTCTGTCTTGATCTACAGTGTTGTAGCAATTTAGATTTTTTGTTTTTGAGTTTTTACTTTTCTATCTGTAAATTGTACTGTAGTCTAAAAAACAAAGCAGCCAGTATATTATTGTTTGTTGTAAAACTGAAAAGTCATTTGGGATAAATATATTTGCATCATTTACTAGTTATATGCTATGGTCTTAAGCTAACGTATATTAAAGAATTTTTGTACATTCTTTTTGTAAAGAAATCTTTAGACCTTTTTAAGGACCTTTTGTTGTGTCATCTGGGACTGGTGGATCTACTTCCATGGTAACAGCTGAAACTTAAACTCAGCATTGGGCTTTGGGCATTTCTTTTTTGATTGCTTTTATAACTTTCACACCACTAGCTATTTCATACTGCTTCACTTAAAGGTTAGACTCTAGAGGCTTTTGCAAGTCAAAATAGAAGTGGCCATTGATCTAGTGTGAAGGAAAAGATACTTTTTCTTACAATTTTCCATTATATATAACTTTTGCATAAGTGGTACTGATACAATCATTTGGCTTTCAAGCCAGAACCAAAAGGTAAAATGTTTTATGTCATGGATGGTGGTAACAATAATTTAATACATCTTAAAAATACGGAGTGCCTTGTGCCTTTATGTTTTACTGCTTATTTGAAAAACAGCATGATGAGATATGTAACACTGGAATTTTTCTTCTTAAATCTGGCTGATCTTTACTGCTGTTTTATTTATTCAGAGTCTAGTCCTGGCAGAAAATAGTCCTGGAAGGGATAGTACTGAATATTTTATTATTTTTGAGCCTCGGCTATCACCTTTATCAAGAACATTAGAACCATATATCCTACCATTTATGTTTTACAATGGTAAGTTTCTATGAAAATAGATTATTAAACCTAATTGTTAGTGGTACTCTTGATAATCTTGCTTTGCTTTCCATTAGCATCATGTTATGACATTATGGCATACTTTTTAGATTATTTAAATTATCTGACTTTTTTTCCCTAGATGTTAAGAAGCAACAACAAATGGCAGCACTTACAAAAGAAAAGGACCAGTTATCGAAGTCTATTATTATGTATAGAAGTTTATTTGAAGCCAGTAAACAACTTCTTGATGAAATGAGATGTAAGTCATCTTGTATTGAAAGACAATACAAAATTATGCTTTGAAGAATGGTGAGGCAGGAAGTAGAGACCATGAAACAAACATGTGTCTGTTCTTGGACCACATGTGAATGAAGAACACTTCAGAAAGGTAGTAATGATGGCTTATGTTACTCAAGATTTGCCAGTTTTTAAGGTGAAGTATTCCTCATTTTAAAGAAACTTGTATCCTGCTTACGGATTGTAAAAATTTGAGATTTTCTGTTAGAAACTTGACTCTGTATAAAACTTAAGGCTTTTGACATACTAAAGCTCCAGCACCTGGCAAAAGATACTAGGTGATGTGATCACTGAGTGCTGAATAATTTAAGTTTTAGTTTGGTTTATAAAGTGTATTTATTCTACACACTGTGGTGGTGTTTGGGGGCACAAACATTGAAACCAAAATGTGTAATTTATTCTTGAAACAATGTTTTCTGCCTTTTAAAATGATTTTCATATACAGTTAGGGCATTTGCTAAGTTGTGCTCTGTCACCTCTTTTAATTTGTCAGATGCTTTTGTTGTAGTTTTTGGCTTGTGTTAGTTTTTCATTTTTATGTTATTTATGTAGTTAAAATTATATAGTTACTATATACCATGTATAATTACATAGATAAAATTATGGTCAATTAGCCAAAAAACATTTATTGCCTGCCTATTTTTGTATATCTGTACAAAATAGACAGACTATAGTAAAAGCTAAGTCAAGTACTGATAGAGCATTTGTCTAGCAGTTTTTATAAAGTAATGATTGGTTCTGAGAATAAACCTGTGTAATTATGTATAAACCATTGTGGGTCAATATTAAATAACCACATTCACTAGGAGTTTGCAGTATATTATAATATCCCCTTAGCTGTATTAATTTTGCTTCTTCATTTTGTATGTTAGGATTGAGCCTTAAGACTTATAGTTTGAATTTGAATTTTGAAAGTAATCACCTATTAGGTTTCATTTTAGCATCAGACATTTAAAGAAAAAAAGGAGTTGAAAATGAAATATTTTTTCAAGGATTGTATCTTGAGGGCTATCAAAAACTGATACAGTTTGTTTTTAATTTTAGGCCAAGTTGAAGAAGCAAAATTGAAAGAGGCTCAGTTGCGAAATGAACTAAAAACACATAATATTGATATTCCTGCAGCACCACAGGTACAGCTTCTAAGTGTACATTAAAGGTTTTTTAGCTGGGATGGGTCACACACACCTGTAATCCCAGCAACTCGGGAGGTGGAAGCAGGAGGATCGCAGGTTCAAGGCCAGAGGCAACTGTGTAACTTAGTGAAACCCTCCATCAATTTAAAAAAGACATAAAAGGGGTTTGGGGTGCAGCTCAGTGGCACAGAACTTGCAAAGTAGATGCAAAACTTTGGGTCCAGCCCCCTAGTACCTCAAAAAAATTTTCTTTAATTAAATTTAACCATTTATGTTTTATTAAGAATATAATAGGCACTGTCGTTTTAGGGTGTAAAGAAACAGGGGCCATGGTGTGCATCTGTAATTTCCAGTAGCCCAGGAGGCCTAGGCAGAGAGAATCGTTAGTTTGAGGCCCAAGGCAGTCTGTGCAACTTAATGAAATCCTGTCTCAAAACAAAAAGTTAAAAAGGGGCTGAGAGTGTGGTTCCGTGGTGGGGTTGTCTAGCTTGTGTAGCATGTGGAAGGCCCTGGATTCAACCCCTAGTACTACATAAAAAATAAACAGCTATGCGTTATAATGTTATCACTTACTAGACATTAAGAAGTGCTAGTAAAGTGATAGTGTGTTTTTTTCCCATGAAACTGCAGTTTGCATTTTTAATGTAATGACACTAATAAATCCAATTTATAATAAGCCAGTTCAAGTACTGTATTAAAAGCTTACATAAGCAATAAGCAGCATACATGATGGTAAAGAAAATAAAAGAAGTGTCAGTCACCATGTCACACACTTGTTAATCATGTGCAACTTAGTGAGACTCTTTCTGAAAAACAAAAAGTAGGACAGACTAGGGGTTGCAGCTCAGAGCTAGAGGCCTTGCCTAGTATCTGTGAGGACCTGGGTTTAGCCCCCCAGTACTGCAAAAAAAAGAAATAAAATTATAAAAATATTAATGTAACAAAAAGCAGTATAGTTTTTGAAAATTTAAGTTCTTTTATGTGTGTGATTGAGTACCAAAGAGAAGTAATATAGGTAATGTCTCTCTCCCTTCCCTCCCTCCCTTTCTTCCTTCCTTCCTTCCTTCCTTCCTTCCTTCCTTTCTTCCATTTTGATAGAATCTTGCTACATAGGCCAGGCTGGCCTTAAACTCTCAGGGTTCTCAATCCCCCTGTCTCAGCCTCCCAAATGTGGGGATTACAGGCATGTACCACCACGCCCAGCTAGGTAGTATATTTTTTAAGTAGGATAAAAATCATTTAGTGAACATGTGATTAGAATGTGCAAGGCCCTGGGTTCAGTTTCCAGCACTGCAAACAATAAAAACACCAGCATTCTATCTTTGAGCTGGGGTTATAGCTCAGTGATAGAGCAATTGCCTAGCATACACAGGGTTCTGGGTTTATTCCCCAGCATCCCACTCCTTAAAAAAAAAATAAAAGTTTTCAGTGTAATAGGAGTGATTTTTGTTGTTTGTTTGTGATGTTAGAGGATTGATCCCAGGGCCTCATATATGCTTTGCAAGCATTGAGCTGCACTCCCAACTCATTTTTCACTTTTAATGCACTAAGTTAGGCAGGCTGCCTCTGGCCTTGAACTTGGGATCCTCCTTCCTCTGCCTCCCTAGTCACTGGGATTACAGATGTGTGCCATTGCACCAGGCTAAAATGAGAGTTTCATGTTACTATTAACCATACTTATTTTTAACAAAGTAGTGCCTGCTGATTAATTTTATTCCCTTAAGTTCTTCAAATTGTTGATTTTTGTCTGCTGTTCTTACTGGCTGCATGGTATAATAGCAATTGGCCTTGTAGATAATTCTTCTTTATAAATTACAGGTGCCATATATTGAAACACTTTTGAAAAGAAAGATATCAGAACAGGAAGATCTAAAGAAAAAACCCAGAAGATCATGTACTCTTCCAAACTACACTAAAGGCAGTGGAGATGTTTTGGGAAAGGTTTGTTTTTTAGCCTTTTAAGAAGCAGTACATTCTTGTTATCTTGTTTTGTTAAAATATGTTGTCTAAAAGTGACATAATTGTGTGTCAGTTTATTTGTACTTTTTAATTTGTTCTAGTAAGTTACCTACTCTCAGTAACATAGTAGGGGTTTGGCAGAGTTTAAAACTGAAACCTGTAATTGTTATTACAGATTGTAGCTGTAGCATAAATTATTAGTCTATCTTAATTCAAGGGTCATTGCCTACTTAGAGATGCTTTCATGCCATTGTTGTTGTTGTTAGGTGCCGTGGAGTCGGTATCCAACTCATAGCGACCCTCATAGGGTTTTCAATGGCTGACTGTTTCGGGATTGCCTTGGGAGTGGATTGCCAGGCCTTTCTCCCAATAGGGCATTATAAATAAGGAGAGGCAAGACCTTATAGGTTACTGAAACTTAAAGGACCCAACAGAACAGAGAGAAATATCAAAAGTCTTCTAAGTTCCAAGTCTAATATTGTAAGAGAGTGAATCCTAGAATTTAAGAAAAAGCAACAACAGACAAAAAAACATTTTGCATATTTCCTGCCAAGGGAGAAAAGAGTGCCATTCTTCCTTCCTGTCTGTTGTCTTTTCTCTCTTTGATCACCAATGTCAAATTAGTTATAGTTTTGTTTTTATCCTGTTACTTAATCATGAGCATTCTGTTTCATCATTTTCTGGATTACTGTTTCTATTTGCAAATATTAATAAGCTCTTTTAATGTCTCTGCTTTCCCTTACATTTTTTATCTGCATTTTTCTTAACACTGTTTTTAATACTGTTAAGGTTTGTGGTATATGTTTTATTTGTTGAGCTGTAGCATTTAATAGGCATCTTGTTGCTTTTAAAAACTCCTATTTTAAAGTTAACAAAATTGAAACAGGTATAGAGAGATTAAGTTCTTCAAGGTTGCACAGATATCAAGTGTCAGAGCCAGGACTCAAAAGTGGCAATTTGACTCCAGAGTCTGTGCTTCTTGCTTATGTACATCATTCTACTTTCATACCCCTATATGAACTATTTGTAGTATTTCTAGCTTATATATGAGGAAAGTGAAGCTTCTTGTTGTTATTAGGTGACATCAAGTCAGGTCTGACTCACAGCAACTCTCATAGGGTTTTCAGTGGCTGATTGCTTCGGGAGTGAATTGCCACGTCCTTCTCCTGTTTTTGCAGAGTTGGGGATCAAACGTAGGTCCTCAGCAGCACTCTACCAACTGAGCTAATCTCTAGCTCAAATAACTTAAGATATAAAGGCAGAGCTTAGAGGTCTAACTCCAAAGTCCATGGTATGTTACACACTGCCCTCTTGCATCAAAATGAACTATGCTCTGAAAATAGAAGATAATGTGTGGTAGTGCTTATGACCAAAACCATGTTACATTACTGCCCAAATCTGCAAGTTAAAATTTTAGGAATGCACATTCATAAATCAGAAAATAAGATACTAGTGCTTAATGTTTTAAGTGTTATTCTTTAGAACCAAGTTATAGAAAGAAACAGTTCTATGATTCTAAACATGGTTGCTTATGGATACCTGTAGGTAGTTTGGTTTCCACATATTAATCGTTTACTCAATACAAAATTCTTACTCAACATATAACATTCCTGCCGGTATATAGAATAAATTTCAGGAGGAGAAATACATTTCCTTTTCTTTTTCCCTCCCTTCCCTTCCTTCCTCTTCCCATTCCCCTTTTCCCTTCCTTTCCTTTCCTAGGCAGGGTCTCACTATAACCAGTCTCACCTTGAATATGCAATCTTCCTCTTCCACCTTCTGAGTGCTAGAGTTGGAAGCATATGCCTGACTGAGAAATATATTTTAAAATCTCCTCACCTAACAACAACATTTAGTATTTTTCATTATATAATACCTTGCAAATCTAGATAAAATATTTGAAATTTCATTTTATTTAGTTTCTCCCTTGACCCCTCAGAAGTAGAAACTCTAATGATTAAGAAAAACCTTTACAATCCCTCCAGGTCATCTTTAATCTTCCCTGATTTCTTTTGAAAAATTCTTCCTGGCATTAGCCAAGTGCTATGGCACATGCTTGTAATCCTGGCAACTCTGGAAGCTGAGGCAGGAGGATCTCAAGTTTGAGGCCACAGGCCACCTGTGCAACCCTGTCTCAAAATTTAAAAATAAAAATAAAAAAAGGGGGCTTGGTATGCATATCAGTGGTGGAACACCCTGGGTTCCATTTCAATCCCCTAGTACTGCAAAAATAAAAAAATTTAAAAAAATAAAACTTTCTGGCATTTATGCTAAAGCCAGAACAAATAATAATAGAAATACAGGAACAATGGGGTATTTCCCTGCAAACCTTACAATGTATCTAGTTTTAATACTGTAACTACCTCAGTTAATTTAGACATTTTAATCTTTTCCTCCTTAATTCCAAGTATCTTGAAATCCCATCCCTAAATGAGGATGAAATAGTGGCAGGGTTTTTTTGTTGGTGGTGGTGGTAGTTTTTTGTTTTGTTTTGTTTGTGGTACTGGGGTTTGAACCCAGGGCCTCTCGCTTGCATGCTCTGCAAGTGCTCTAGCACTGAGCTGCACCCTCAGCCCATTTTTTTACTTTTTGAGACAGAGTTTCGCTAAATTACTCGGACTGCCTCTGGTCTCGAACTTGTGATCCTTTGTCTCCGCCTCCCGAGCCGCTGGGATTACAGGTGTGCGCCACCGCGCCCAGCATTATTGGCAGTTTTAAGATTTTTTTTATTCACTTAAATACAGTTAATAACCCCTCTAAATAGATTTTACTCTATTATTATAGTATTTCTTTCAGAAAAAAAGAATTCTTTTGCTTATATTTGATTTGCCTCTGCTAGTCCTCCCTACATTAGCTAGAAATACTTTTCACCTACATGTACATGTAATAATTTTTTTACCTGCTTCCTCCCTCCTCTCTTCCTTCTTTTCCCTCATCTCTTCATTTTCCCCTCCTTTTTTCCCCTCTTTTCTTCCTTTTTGCCCTACCTCCAATAGAGCCTTACCCATGCTAGCCACGTGCTCTACCACTAACCTGCATGTCTGTTTTCTTACGTTTCTTATACCAACTTATAGTGAATTAGAAAATAAGGACAGATGTTATGATGTTTCTATCAGGGATACAAAAGTCTTATTGCTAGGGTTGTTTATGCTGCTAGAACAGCTAAGAATAAAGGATAGGCATCCCATACCAGCACGGTAAATGAGGTTTTGGTATTGGTCACAATATCCCAACCTTGATGGACCTTGAGCAGGAATGCTTCTGACTAGAGGCAAGGATTTGTAAATAGGAAGTGATTATTCTAAGCTTCAAACAAGTATTCCTATCAACAGATTCTTATTTATGATGTTTAGATTTTTTTTCTGAAAGAAATACTGTAATACTGGGATAAAATATCTACTTAGGAAGGTATATTAACTATAGGTTTAACTGAATCTTAAAACTGCATTATTATATATTATTTGAATATACTTTATAGTTATCAATGAGACTTCCCAATTATAGACATTAATATATGAAAAAGTATATCTTTAACTAGCTGACAGAATTTCCAATATTTTAATTTGCTCATTTCCAAACTTACTAGAGTTAAATCTTTAGAAATTTTCACCTAAGATTTAACAGCATAATAGATATATTTGAATTAATGTTTTTATAACTTGATATTTTTGGTTATTTATGTATGTATATATTTATTTTTTTGCTGGGATTTGGCTCAGTTGGTAGAGCACTGCACTGCAGTCTCTGAGGTCCCGAGTTCAATTCCCAGCACCACAAAAATGGGAGAAGGGCTTGGCAATCCACTCCCAAGGCAACAGTCCCGAAACAGCCATTGAAAACCCTATGAGGGTTGCTATAAGTCGGATACTGACTTGACGGCACCTAACAACAACAACATATTTATTTTGGGTGAGAGGAGACACATAGTCTTGCAGTATAGCTCAGCCTGGCCTCAAACTCAAGATCCTCCTCCCTTAACCTTCCAAGTTCTGGGATTACAGATGTGTACCACCATGCCTGGCTGAGGATTTTTTTTTAATTCATGTATTTCAAGATATTTTTGCTCTATAGAGTTAGGCGTTTATAATATTTAATATCAAATTTTTATATGTCTTTTTAAAAAATTTCTACTTGATTTTATTAAAACGGGTTATAGATTGCACATCTAGCACAAATTGAAGATGATAAAGCTGCAATGGTTATTTCTTGGCATCTGGCAAGTGACATGGACTGTGTGGTCACCCTGACTACTGATGCTGCACGCCGTATCTATGATGAAACTCAAGGTCGTCAACAAGTGTTGCCCCTTGATTCTATTTATAAGAAGACTCTTCCAGATTGGAAAAGGTTAGAAAAAAAGTGAAAGTAATAGTTTTTTCTGAGATACATTGTCTCATTTGTTGTTGTTTTGCTGTGCTGGAGATTCAGCCCATGGCTTCACACATGCTGGGCAAGAGTTCTACTACTGAGCCACACCCCCAGTCCACAATGTAATCTGTTTGGTTTTATTTTGTTTGTTTGTTTGTTTGTTTTCTATCAAAGCCCTTAATGTAAAAATTATTTTTCAGGGCTGAGGCTAGAGATCAGTGGAAGAGCACTTGCCTAACATGGGGAAGGTCCTGGATTCGACTCCTAGCACCACGAAAAAATTTAAATAAAAATGTGTCTTCCAAAAGATACCTAAAGCAAACTGACTCAAAGAAGTGACTCAAATTATCTACATTATTTTTGTCTTTATCACAGATGAACATCATTAATATCAATATTGCACTGTATTTGATCATATATGCCTATTGCCAATTAAATGTTATTTATGTATGTGATTTATGTACCCACCCAAGCATATGCGCATACAAATCTAAAATAAATCTTTGGCCTTTGCAGCAGGAAGGATGGAAGGATATTTTTGTTAAAAAGAATATAGAACACTTATATTTGAAGTAAGGCTAAAGATATGTATCTTTTGTCCTATTCACATCCTGTGAAAATAAACTATCACTTAAATAAGATCTTTTGGCCAGTCGTTCTCAGATATTAGAACTGCCAGTAGCAGAGTTGAAATATAAAAGAATATCTAGTTGGATATTTTACTCTTTTTTCAATACATGGATAGCTTCTTTAATGTAAATAATTTTTACTATATTTACTTTTCAAACTATATATTTTAGGGAAGTCCTTGGAAACAGGCATTTTTAATCTAAAATTTAAAAAAATATTTTATAAGTACTCTGATTATGCCAATTTTTTTTTGAAATTCACCTTTAAAAACTATAAGAAAAAGCTAACAAGACAAAAAATAAAAGATGTATAACAACATTGGCCAATAACTTTTTCAGATTCCTAAGCATTCCTTTAATTGGGTATGAGTGAGGACTTGAAGAAGAATAGAAACTCAAAAACAAGCCTGCTATGCCAATAAACTTGAGTTATTTCATTTTGTAATCCAAAAATAGATTGAGAAAGTAGCTGACTTTTGAACTCAAGTGTGTTAGTTATCAAATCTACCAGTCTGCTGCTAACTGCTGCTAATTAGTGCTGATTTTAGATAGCATAGGAAATCCTGATAGGTCAAAATTACTGTGTTGAAAAGGGTAATATTTTTTTTTTTTTTTTTTTTTTTTGCAGTACTAGGGGTTGAACCCAGGGCCTTGCGCCTGCATGCTCTGCAAGTGCTGGACCACTGAGCTGCACCTCAGCCCATTTTTTTTACTTTTTGAGACAGGGTCTCGCTAAATTATGCAGACTGCCTCTGGTCTCGAACTTGCAATCCTCCCACCTCCGCCTCCCGAGCCGCTGGGATTACAGGCGTGCGCCACCACACCTGGCCCTGAAAAGGGTAATACTTTTTGTGAGAAAAGTATTCCCTCCAGGAAGACCTCTCTTTATTTCAGTGATCCCTGAAGACCAAGTTAAGAAAATACTTGGTATAAGGAAGTATGAATTAGATATTTAGGGCAAAAATTTGCTCTAGAAACTAGTTATCCTCCCTGTTCCTGATCTTAGTATTCTGCAAACCCCTTTTGGGAGTAAGTATTGCTTCTTGCTGGGATTAACTATCTGCTAAAGCCTCCACCATCCCCTCCTCCTCACTATGTGAAAGTCCCTGCCACTAATCACCCATTAGCTCTGAAATTTCGTTATTATCCATGAGCTTCAGTTACTTGTTCTACTCTGTGGGAGGGACAGGATTCAGGTTATTTAGAGCTGCCTCCCTTTTGGACCTAACCCAATCCTGTACCCTTTCTGTGGCCATTCTCCATATGGGGTAATTGTATTATTAGTACCCTCATTTAGGTTCAGCTTTAGAGGCTGCCATTCTCCATCCCTGTCAAACTAAACATATACTATATTGGTAATACAAACTAATCAAAGGTAGTAGCATAGAAAAAACCCAGCAGATATTTTTATATTGTAAATGTTGTTTTCATTTCTAATACATAATACCTTGTCATTTGGGAATATCACTTGTGGATAGGGAGTTGATTATATGGTCAAAATAATACGCAATATATTTATATGTTTTTCTTATATTTTTTGAAATTAAAAAGTTGTATGTGCTATAATACTTTGAAAATAAATTTTTTTTTTTTTTTTTTTTAATTTAGACCTCTACCTCATTTCCGAAATGGAAAATTGTACTTTAAACCAGTTGGAGATCCAGTCTTTGCCCGGGATTTGTTAACATTTCCAGATAACATAGAACATTGTGAAACAGGTAAAAAATATTGTGGCAGCTTTATTTTGTATAGATATTACATTTGTGATAAAGGTCTGTAAATAGCTGATTATGAAAAATTATGTTCTTACTTATTAAATTTTTGATTTTTTAGTATTTGGTATGCTGTTAGGAGACACCATTATTTTGGATAATCTGGATGCAGCCAATCATTATAGGAAAGAGGTACATATTTAATTTCTTTTTAAATCTGTAGCTCTAATTCTCACCTGTATTTTTTAAATTTAATATATTAGAACTAGATTTTAAAACCATTCCATTAGTCAGGCATGGTGATGCATACCTTTAATTCCAGCACTTACGAGACTGAGGCAGGAAGATCAAGAGTTTGAAGCCAGTCTGGGCTACATACCAAGCCCCTGTCTTTTAAAAAAAAAAAAAATCATTCCATTTAGTGATACATATATGAATGACTAGGTAGCCTTGGCAAAATCAACTTAAATCCTGCAAATTGATAAGCAACATAAAATTGAGCAAAATACATGAATGAATGGGCCAAGATGCAAATTTAAATGAGATGTGTTTTGAGGCTATGAAATTGTCCAAAACCTAAAATAGTGTCTGTTATTGACAGTATTGGAAAAGGGATACTCTTAGATAATATTGGTGGAAGTATAATTCAGTACCTCCCTTTGTATTAATCTGCTAGGGCTGCCATTCCAAAATACCACACACTGGTTAGCTTGAACAATAGAAATTTTTTTCTCACAGGTTTGTAGGCTGGAAGTCCACATTCAAGGTGTCAGTAGTGGTGGTTTCTTCTGAGAATTATGAGTAGAGATCTGTTTCAGATCAGACCTGTCTCCCTGCCTTGTACGTGGCTGTCTTCTCCCTCTGTTTCTTCATATTTACATGTGACCATGTCCAAATTTCCCACTTGAGATAAAGACATCAATTATACTAGATTAGAGCCTACTCCAATCACCTCATTTTAACTTGACTACTTCTATAAAAATGTTATTTCTAAATACAGTCACATCACAAAGTAATCAAAGTTAGGATTTCAGCATAAAGCTCTTGGAGGAGCACAATTCAGCTTATAGCATCTTTGGAGGGGAGTTGGCAATATAAGTTTTCAGTTCCTTATTGCTCTATGCCAGGGAGCCCAAAAGCTAGTGGGGCTTTAAACAACAACATATTAGTTCTCGTATCTCTTGAGTTTCTCCAGTGGATGTTAGCTAGTAGCAGTGTTGGCTAGTTGAACTGGGATAGTCGAAGCTTGCCAGAATAGTGGTAGTTGTTGCCGATAGCCATCTGCCCAGTCAGGTAGCGTTGTTTACAGGCTCAGCTGGCACTGTCTGCAAAGGTTATTGTTCTAACCCACTAAGGTGAGGTGATGTTGGTGGTGTTAGGTGCCATTGAGTCAGGTCCCACTCATAGCAACCCTATGTACAGCATAGCAAAACACTCCCCGATACTGTGCCATGCCCAGCACTATGTTAGTGCTTCTCTCCTATTCATAGGGTTTTCAATAGCTGATTGTTTTCAGAGTGGGCTGCCAGGTCCTTTTCCCATTTTTGCAGTGCTAAGGATTAAACCCAGGGCCTCAGAGGACACAGAGTAGCACTCTCTCAACTGAGCTAACTCCCAGCCCCCAAAGTGAGACGGGGAGGGTCATGCTGTTAAGAGCTTTAGGCCAGATGCTTTGGCCTATGACTATAATCCCAGAGACTCAGGAGGCAAGGGCAGGAGGATCACAAGTTCGAGGCCAGAGGTAGCCTGCCTAACTTAGTGAGACCCTCCCTCAAAATAAGAAAAATAAAAGGAAAAAGTGGGTTGAGGGTGCAGCTCAGTGATAGAACACTTATAAAGCATGCATGAGTCTTTGGGTTCAGCTCCCTCTGCTGTACCAAAAAAAAAAAAAAAAAAAAAAAAAAAATTAGAAGTCCTAGTTGGTACAGTGGCTTGTACCCTATAGTCCCAGCACTCCAGAGACTGAGGCTGGAGGATCACTTGAGCCTAGGAGTTTGAAACTAGCCTGGGCAACATAGCAAAACCCCCATCTCAAAACAATACCAACAAGTTTTAGAAATCCTTTAGATCTAGGAGATGCAGTACCATCCTTGACTTGTCTTAGACCCTTGAGTCCACATTTTACTGGCAATATACTAGATTTTACTTTAGCCCCAAGGTTGACCATTTCTTATTCTTATTTTATTGGCTGCACAGAGGGTGAAAAAATAGTTTTGGTTTCCAACTTACCACATCCCAGCTTAGAAATGTTCTTGCAAAGTTACTCTTGAAAATGAATTAATTCCTGGTTTATTTCCCCCTCATCCTAGCTAGTTCATACTGGCAGCTGGCTGGGTACTGAACTGGAGCTATAGACCACTAGCCTTGGATTTCTCCATCAGGGCCTTGTGGCTGCTTGGTCTTTTTCACAGCATGGCATCTGAGTTCCAAGAATGGATGTTATAGGGCATATGCTGTATGTCTCTTAATTCCCAGGCTCAGAAAAGTATGTAGCCACATTCAGTTGGTCAGAATCTAGCCAGCCCAGATCTGTGGAGGGGTAGAACATGTTAGAGAGGTAGACTCCTTTTCTGAAGCAGCAGTGAATTTATAGCTGTCTTTAAATGATCACAAGGTATTACAATTATTTTGCTGGGAACATAGATCAGTGGTTGAACACTTACCTAGGATGAAGCCCTGGGTTCAATCCCCAGTACCACCAGAAATTAATTAACTAATTAATTAATTTACAGATGTGTTCCTGCAAATATCCCAAGATGTGTAGTGAATATTCCTTAGCGTGTAAAGAATTAATAATAGGAAACTTGAGAAACAATCTAAATCACCATCAACAAGAATGGAACAACTCCGTTAACAGTAACTTGTAATGGGAAGTAGCTATTAAAAAGAATGATAGATTTTATGTGCCCTAATAAGGAAGATGTAATTTGTAATGGGAAGTAGCTATTAGAAAGAATGTAATAGATTTTATGTGCCCTAACAAGGAATATGTACAAAATGTTTCGTTGAAAAGTTGCAAAATAGGCCAGGCATTGGTGGCTCATGCCTGCAATACCAGAGACTCAGGAGACAGAGGCTGGAGGATTGAAGGTTCCAGGCTAGAGGCAGCCTGAGTAATTTAGCAAGACCCTATCTCAAGATAAAAAATAAAAAACGGGCTGGGAGTACAGCCCAGTGGTAAAGCATTTGCAAAGTATGTTCAAGGCCCTGGGTTCAACTCCCAAGTACTGCAAAAAAAAAAAAAAGGAAGAAAAAAAGAAAGAAAGAAATTTTTAGATGTTATGGCATGTGTAAGATAAAATAACCTTATGTACTTTAAATAAAATTGGAATATACATTCTATAATGTTGGGTATCTTACAAAGAATTTTTACTTCTTATTACTTTCATGTTTTACCTTTTTGCAGTACTGGGAGTTTGAAGCCAGGACTTGAAGAATGCTAGGCAAGTACTCCACCACTGAGCTGTACCCCAGCTTCGTTTTGATTTTTTTATTTTGAGACAGCTCACTAAGTTGCACTGGCTGCTTCTGGCCTCAAACTTGGGATTCTCCTGCCTCTACCTCCCAAGTAACTGGGATTGTAGATGTGCGCTCCAGTGCCCAGCTTGTTTTACTTATTTTAAAAAGAGATCTAAATGTAGTTCATTGCTAGAGAATGAGCCTAGCATGTACAAGGCCCTCTATACAATCCCCAGCACAGAGGAAAAAAAAAAAACACAAACTAGGAAGTTGGCTGTGAAAGAGGGCCCTTCAGAAGGCTGTTATTAAGAATGAAGTGTGCCTGGCATGGTGGCGCATGCCTGTAATCCCAGTGGCTCAGGAGGCGGAGGTGGGAGGATCGCAAGTTTGAGACCAGAGGCACGTCTGCGTAATTTAGCGAGAAAAAGAATGAAGTAATACACACAAAGCCTTTAGCAAAAAGCCTAGAATATAGTAACTTTTCAGTAAAGAAGGATCTTTTTGGATCTGAAATGTTCAGAGTCTTAAATTCTTTGATACACAAGAAATATCCTTTTGGGGGATAGGGGTACAGGGAATCAAACCCCAGGCCTTGTGCATGCTGATCACATGGTTACCACTGGACTATACTCTCAGCCCCAAGAAGTAGTAAATGTATTAAGTATGGTGTTAGGGCTAAGAAATAACCATATATTGAAACTGTTATAGGCTTGAAAACTATTGTAATTGAAAATGAGTATTTGTAGTTGGGTAGGAGAAAACAGGCCAGTTTAAAATATGAGCCAGTATTCTGTAAATATTGCCTTCTAGAATCATGGGGACCTTAGATATCATCTACTCTCATTGTGTAGATGAGAAACTTTAAGCTCAAAGCAAGTAATGTATTCATCCTAAGTCATAGTACTAATTCGTGGTCAAACTAAAACTAGTCAGAGTAATTTTATTTGGGTCTAGTAAAGAAACAATAATAAGTGTATCTTCTTAAACCTGGCAACCCCCTCCCAAAAATCAATCTGCCATTAAAAACCCTATGAACAGCAGAGAAGCACTGACAATAGTGTTTCCCCTGTTGTACAGAGGGTCGCTACGAGTTGGATACCGACTCGACGGCACCTAACAACAACAACAAATTATTGAGATTATTGAAAATTATACATCTAATTGCAGAATACCATTCAGCATCTTTATTTTCTTCTGAATCCAATAATAGCTATGATGAACTATTCCAGAAAGTGGTTGTGGGTGGAAGGGCAGCTACATTCTGGTAGTGATTAGCATTTTTATATTTCTTCAGTTATGAAATAGAAACCACACCTCACTAAATGGTAGAATAACATGGAATCTGTTTGGAGATGATGAGAAGCTTATTAGTGAGGATAGCATCAACAAGTAGGAAAATAACTGGAAGACCCAGATATTTAGACACTATGTATGAGACACAGTGTGCATTTAAAGTTGAACAGTCTACTTTCTGGGGAGGGAGGCAAGGAGGCTATTGATTTATAGCTTTTTTGAGTTTCCATGATGTAAATACTCATATTATGGCTACTTTCCAGTTGCCTATTGAAATTATTGAAATTATTGAATGCAGAATTTAGAAGACCTGGCTCTTGTGGCTTGCACCCCACTAGGCATAGTACACTAAGGATTAGACAAAGAAGAACTAGGCAAATCAGATAGGCACAGGAAACTCTGGCTGAGAAAAACCAACATACCTTTTCTGATATCTGTCTCATTTTATGAGCTGGCAAGAGAGTAAGGATTCTAAGTGGACATTGGACCCTATAGAGATAAACAGAACACTGAAGCCAGATTCTTGCCTTGAGATCTTTTGTCAAAGTAATGAAACTTGTGCACCAATTTCCATAAACCTTTGAAGGGCTCAGAGGATAGGTGACCAAGCCTTGGGCTCCCATTGTACATAATCTCATAGAGCTGAGAACCCCTCCCCAACTATGGCATAAACCTTGATTATAAGGATGAACATGGAAATAAACCTGTTGCCCCATCTCAACTCTAGCTCCTGGGGACTACCAGAAGATGGGCTCTCTTAAACCTTGACGTTAAGTGAAAAAGAAAAAAATACATTTTTCTAGAGAATTCGTCAGCATAAACAAATTGGCCCTTGTGTCTGTTTGCAACCTGCATTCATTCATACTACTTGAATGTTCTGAAAAAAACTTCAAGGTAAACATTTGGTATCTTACAGTGGTACACATAGATATCTAGTCAGAGCAAACAGATTCTCTCTCAAGTTCACCTTTATCTTAGACCCAAAGTCGTATCAGTGTTAAAAATAAGAGGAAATATTTTATTTATTTATTTACTTACTTACTTATTTATTTATTTATTTTCATGGTACTGGGGGTTTGAACCCAAGGCCTCATGCTTACATACTTTGCAAGTGCTGTAACACTGAGCTGTACTCTCGGCCCATTTTTTTACTTTGTATTTTGAGATAGGGTCTTACTTAATTACACAGACTGCCTCTGGTCTTGAACTTGTGATCCTCCTACCTCTGCCTCCCAAGTTGCTGGGATTACAGGTGTGCGCCCCACCATGCCTGGCTTAAGAGCAAGTATTTTAATATATTTCAAAAAATAGAAGAGTTGAAAATGAGAAAAGAGCACTTGAGAAAAATCAAATGGCGCTTCTAAAAATTGTTACTAGTGCCATCGAGTCAATATTCAACTCACAGCAACCCTGTATACAACAGGCGAAACAGTATTGTAACTGCTTCTCTGCTATTCAAAGGGTTTTCAATGGCAGACTGTTTCTTGGGAGTGGGTTGCTGGGTCCTTCTCCCAAGCCTGTAGCACCTGGTGTTCCTAGGTGGTCTCCCATCCAAGTGCTAACCAGGACCAACCCTGCCTAGCTTCTGAGATCTGACAACAACAGACACCACAGTGGTACCTGGGCAAGCTTAACAGTTTAGGAGAGCATTAGTGAATTGGAAAATGGGTCAGAAAAATTATCCAGACTTCTACTGGAATAGAAAGGGAAAACAGTGTAAAAAGAAAGAGATTAAAAAGACACATGAATGATGGAATGAGAAAATTTAAGGTCTAATCAGTATGACAAGAGGAGAAAGAGAAAATGATCATAGACAACATTTGGAAATGTTTCAGAACTGATAAAAGATATCAATCCTAGCTTCAAAAAGATATTATTAGCCAGGCATAATGATGCACACACGTATCCTCAGCACTCAAGAGACCAAGGCAGGAAGATTGCTAGTTCAAGGCCAGCCTAGGCTTCGTAGCAAAAGCCTGTCTCAAAAAAAGTTATCAAGCATATCTGACAAAACCGGGCGTTTTTTCCTCATAACTGATATAACACATTCATTTCCTTCCCTTTGTTTTTGTTGTTGTTTTTGTTGTTTTATTTTTTGAGACAGGGTCTCACTGTGTAGCCCCAGCTGAAACTCACAATCCTCCTGCCTTAGACTCCTGAGTGCTCAGATTATAGGGGTGTACCACCATACCTGGTTCCTTGCAAATTTTTTAAGGAAATCATATGTAATGTTCCAATTAAATATTGTTTTAAAGCTCTTCTGAGAAAAAGTGCTTGATGACCTTGTTAAGTTTTAGCAATTTAACTACTTGATTCTTTCCCTTGCCAGTCCTTCCAACATTTGTGAAAAAGTACCACTCAGAGTTACAGTGCTTTTCTTCACACACAGAATTTGCAAAAACTGTCATGACCCTTTTTCCCTAATAATGTGTTTTGTGAGGTAGAATAATGAAATTGAGGGAGAGTTGAAAAACTGTCCAAGAAAGTAATGTTTTCAGAATTGTTAGAAAGGAGGAGCCAAACTGTTCTTTGTACCAGAGACTTATAACACTCTTCTCCAATAGTCTGTTAAAAAGGGAATAGACAAGTCTATAAACTTGGGTATTTGTTATTTAAGATGATATTAAATCCTTAAAAACTACTTGAATCCTAATAAATGGATAGCACATAAATCCAGTTTGTATTTTTGATGTTCCCCTTCAGAAAACAAATCCAAACCAAAACTAAGAAATAAGGTTTTGGGGTGTGTGTGTGTGTGTGTGTGTGTGTGTGTGTGTGTGTGTGTGTGTACACATATATATGTACACACACACACACACACACACACACACACACACACACACACACACACACACAGAGAGAGAGAGAGAGAAACTTTCACTTCTCTGGTTGCCAGTGAAGTTTGCCCCGTCCACCTGTGGGTTTTATTCATTTTTCTTTTGCAGATACATTCTTAGAAATCATGAAATACTAAATCCAGTGTTTTCTTTTATTCTGACTTTCTGAAGAATATAATTCTTAACTCTTTATCATTCTCTTTCCATCATTTTGGTTATCTACATGATTTTAATTCCTCCACCTCTCAGATTACTAGCTTTTTTTTCCTACACAATTGAAGTCATAATATTGGCTTATTCAGCCTTTTCAGTATGCACTCAGTTATTCAGTCTGCATTTTCTTCAATGTAGCATTCTCATTCTGCTATTTTCATCATCTGAAAAACATAGCTAATAGAGGAAACTGGGTTGGTAAAGCTACCTTGATAGTGCAGTGGACCTCAGAAGCACAGAGCTATGTCCCTCTCTCTTCCTTTTATCAATCAGACCACCAATTTCACTTTTTCCACTTGTAATGTCACTATTCTAGTTTAAACCAACATTTGAAAATTAGTCTGATTTACCTCCTCACCTCTGGATTGCCCGAGCCCAATTCATTTTACGCATCACTAGTTTATTAATTTTGTGAAAATAACTACCATGATCATGTCATTTCTAATCTCAGAAGACTTAAATGATCTTCCCTTTCTTAGAACAGTTGAAATAAGTTGCTCACTAATTAATGTCCATTTACTTACAATAGGTTGTTAAAATTACACATTGTCCCACACTGCTGACCAGAGATGGAGATCGAATTCGAAGTAATGGAAAGTTTGGGGGGCTTCAAAATAAAGCCCCTCCAATGGATAAACTCCGGGGAATGGTATTTGGAGCTCCAGTACCAAAACAGTGCCTGATTTTAGGGGAACAAATAGGTAGGTTGAATAAATAATCTAAATAACAATTTCTAATTTGATTTTAACCTTTTATTTAAGGTATTTAGATTCTAACATGAAAAATTAAATACTAATAAGTATAAATAAGATGTTTTTGTCCAATACAAAGGCTTTTGGATATGAGGTAGTTTCAAGTTGTGTATACAGTGGATTTTTCCTGCATATTTTCTTCATTCTTATCTTGTAATAAAAAAAATGCTAGCCAAGCATGATGGTTTATGCCTGTAATCCCAGCAGCTTGGAAGGCAGAGGCAGGAGGATCACAAGCTCAAGGCCAGAGACAGCCTGTGTAACTTATTGAGACTTTGTCTCAAAATAAAAAGTAAAATATGGGCCAGGGTTATGGCTCAGTGGTAAAATGCCTGCAAAAGCATACATGAAGCCCTGGGTTCAACTCCACAGTACCGCTGCAAAGAAAAAAAAAAAAAGAGAAAAGAAAAAAAAAAAAAAAAAGAAGGAAAGGAAAGGAAGGAAGAAAGGAAGGAAGGAGAAGAGTAAAAAGAAAATGTCTTTGTTAAATAAGTAATACTTTTATGTTGAAACTTATGACTATCTGGAATATAGCTAAGAATTTTTGAGCCAGGGATGGCTGGTGTGTTCCTATAGTCCCAGGTACTTGGGAGGCTATGGTGGGAGGATCACTTGAGCCCAAGAGGTCAAGACCACCCAGGGCAACACAGCAAGACCCTCTCTCCAAAAATATTTTTTAAAGTAAGTATATGACATGCAATTCCACTCCCCTTCTGTTTTCCCTATGATAATCTGTGTCTGTGCTCTGAAGTACACATACTTAACAGGAAATCCCCTAGAGATCATTATCCTAGAACTTCCTTGCTCTTAATTTTATATAGTTCTAATACTGTTGACTATCTGTAATATTAAAACACACAGTGGTTTCTTGTTAGTTTTTTTTGTATTTCATTCCTTATAGGATCTTGACGTGAATTTGTGATCCTCTTGCCTCTGCCTCCCAAGTTTTACTTTTCTCTAATTTTAAAATACACATAATATACAATTTACCCTCTTAGACATTTTTTACTGTACAGTTCAATATTCACATTGTCGTACAACCCATCTCCAGATCTTCGTTTTATAAAACTGAAATTCTGTACCCATTAAATAGTAACTCCCTACCCCTGTCTATTGGCAGGCATCATTTTACTTTCTATCTCTATGAATTTGACTATTTTACATACCCCATACAAATAGAATGATACAATATTTATTTTTTTATGATTTAATTTCACTAGGGTGATTTCCTCAAAGTTCATCCATGTTGTAGAAAATGTAAGAATTTCCTTCCAAGACTATATTACATTGTGTATATATGTCACATTTTGTTCTTTATATGTAGTAACTTATAATACACATATAGAAAAGTGCATATTTCATAAATGTACCACTTGATAATTTTTCACAAAATGAATTCTACACCTGAATTAAGAAATAGAATGTAAGGGCTGGAGATGTAGCTCAGTAGTAGAGCACTTGCCTAGCATGCTCAAGGCCATTCTATCCCCAGTACTACCAGAAAAAAAAAAAAAAAAAAGAATAGAACATTATCAGCAACACAGAAAATTTCTCATTTCCTCTTCTAGTCATTGCCTGGCTCCCCACCACCAAAGGGTAATAACTTTCTTGGCTTACAGTAACATAGATTAGTATTATCCACTTTTAAAATTTATTTAAATGGAATTTTATAATACTGTGTGTCTGGCTTTGTTTATTCTGTATACTATGTAGTTGTAGTTTATTTTCATTGCAAGATGGTATTTCACTGTGTAAATATACCACAATTCTTTATTCTACTGTTGAAAAATTTGGGTAGTTTCCTGTCTAAGGTTATTACTTTAGCCTTAGCAGTTTTTAAAGCAGTTGAAAAAGATTGTAGGAAGAGGGTTGAATTCTGTTTATGATGGCAGTGAGTACATATATAAATCTACTCTGCAAAAAATGAGTGAAGATCTGAAGAAACTGGTAAGAAAATAGAAATTCATTCAGGAGCCGGGTGTGGTGGCGCACACCTGTAATCCCAGCGGTTGGGGAGGCGGAGGCAGGAAGATCGCAAGTTCAAGACCAGAGACAGTCAGTGTAATTTAGCGAGACCCTGTCTCAGAAAATAATAAATCTACAAAATGGGCTGGGGGTGCAGCTCAGTGGTCCAGGCCCTGGGTTCAACCCCTAGTACCGCAAAAAAAAAAAAAAGAAAAGAAAAGAAAAGAAATTCATCCAGGAGCAATAAATCAACCTAAAAGTCCTTTTTAACTCAAATCCATATAGGACTAATTTTATGGCAGTGGTCTGAAATCAAAAAGAACTACTTATGGAACTTTAAAAAATACACAGCTGTTAGATTTACCGAATTTCTGAGTTTATCAGGGCATTTGAATGTCACTATAACAGGAAGGCAAGCTGGAGTTTAGCTCACTTGGTAGAGCACCTGCTCTGTCCTGTCTGAGGACCGGGATTCAATCCCTAGCACCGCAAAAATGGGAGAAGGATGTGGCAGTCCACTCCTGAAAACAATCCCAAAACAATCAGCCGGCGAAAACCCTATGAGTCAGTCCTGACTCGATGGCACCTAACAACAAATAATAACAAGAAGGCAATCTCTGAAGATCTTTGAGCAGAAAAGTTTATAGCTATTAAAGATCTCTGTGCCCTGCTGATTTGTCACATACATAAGGGTAAAACATAAATGCAGAGATTTCAAAAATTTAAGTTACTTATCCTTCTTGATAAATATCTTCAAAGATATACTCTCAAATAACAGACTAATAATTTAACAATAAGAACTCATATCAAATGAGACCATTTAAAATTATTGATATATGTAAAGCCCTTTTGGTTCTAAGCAATAGCAACCATCCTTGACTACATGAAGCTAAATAGGAATGTATTGGAAAGAAATGAGAAGAAATCACAGATAAAGGAAGTTGGAAATAGCCAAGACAAAAGCAAGGATGACTGTGGAACAGGCAGGAGCCTAAATAACTAGTTCTAAATACAGACAATGCTTTATTTATTACAGCCTTGTTTTTCAACAGAACATTAGAAATGTTAAGTGTTTTAACTGAATTGATAATCTGGGAAGTGTCTATGACAAGGTTAAAATGTAAAATGAATAGAAAATGTGAATATGACATATTTTAAAAATTGAACCTCCAAACCTGAGATGATAAGGTAAGAAAAAGTGAGATGGGAGACCTTTCTTCTTGTATTATCTCACACTTTCTGTAGAGTTCTTATAAGTAGAAATTCTTTTAAAATGAAAAGAAAATAACAGAGGGTCCTGAAGAAACTAGGATATGGATTTAGGAAAAAAAGAGAGTTGTTAATAGCAACTGAAGAGAGGAGAAGCATTTAAACATAATCAATGAGTAATTAATATAGCATTTGTAATCCTGACATTGAAGTTACTAGCACTTTTTATATTCATAAATCCCAAAGTATTAAACATCTCACTAGGTTTGGTGTTATTTATACTTCATTGTGTTTTGCAAGCTCCCAGTTATTATAGTCCACTTATTGTTTGCCTAATAAGGATATTCCTTTTCTTATTTGTTTGTTTTTGTGGTACTGAGGAATGAACCCAGAACTTTGTGCCTTTTAGGCAAGTTGTATGCCTCTGACCTATATCCTCAGTCCTAAAGCCATTTTTAGTATTTTTTTTTTTAATTTTTTTTAGAAAAGGTCTCACCAGCCCAGGCTGGTCCTGAACCTCTACATTCAAGCATTATCCTCCCTAAGCCTCCTGAGGCTGGGACCACAGATGCACACCACCACACGTAGCCCATTCTTAATACTTTTATAGGTAGTGACGAAGATTATATAAGTGCTACGACTTTCAAGGAAAAATATTTTGTTATGGAAATAGAAAAATGTGATGCTCTCTCTAGGACTTATAACCTAGCTTTGACTTATTAAAACATAGCCAATCTTGGCTCTTTTATGTGAACTTTATTGCAGTGTGCTTTCTCCTTCTGCTCTTGAGTGAATATATTTTGAAGCAAGTCAAAGAAGAGGTTGGTCATAAGGACTTGTGAGTCTTTTGCCTGTAAAATTCTTACAATTATGTGGAGTATGAAGTCCAAAGTGAACTAACTGTTGTTTAGAAAAATCTACCTACCCCTCTAGAATCTTCTATTGGAGAGAAAGTTGCTTCTGCCTTCTAAAGAAACCTATGCTTGGACAGTTGGGTCCTAAAAGACTTAGCCAATAACAACTCTTTAGATACTCTTTCAGTCTTCTTTTACTTTCAAATCTGTTATTTTTAGTAGCTTTTCTTATATGATCATTCTCATGAATATATTAAAATAATCTTACCTTTTTTTATTGGATATTTTTAATGTGCACCTTAATGTGATTCATTCTGACATGCTTTTCATTGTGGCATTTATATATATGCATTATGATGTACAATCTTATCTTTTTGAAAAAATATTTTGCTTTTCCTACTACAGTAAAACTTTATTAGGTTTTTTTTTCCAGATAATTCAAAGTTTCAGAAAATATAAAAACTCTAAAATCATTAGTGAGCATTTAAGTATGATGTGAGTTTTTCTCTTTAACAGAATTGTATTGAATTAGGAAAGAGTTATAGATACTATGAAGTTACGTTTCATGTACAAAAGGTGATTGACAAGTCATAGGAAGGTGCTACTGTACATCTTTTGTGTAAACTGTGTACCTTATGCATAAAATGTACTGCTAAAATTCTAAGGGAAATATTTGGTCCACCTTTCTGCTTATAAATAATATTACTAATGTTCTATGAAAGGTTTTAAGTATAGGAATTTCTTTTTTGAGTGTGGGAGGTTGGAGACATAGTCTTGCTATGTATCTCATGCTGACCTCAAACTTGAAATCCTCCTGCCTCCACCTCCAGAGTGCTGGGATTATAGGCATGTGTCACTATGCCCAGGTAGGGATTTCTTGAGTATTTAAAAGGCAAAAGAACATGTACCTCATAACTAATTTATTATAAAAAGAAATGGGATTTCAACCTTTGATAACCTGAATTTTTGTGTATTTTTTCATTCTTCCTTGCTTCTCTTCTCTTCTCTTCCATACTTGGGGGCTGAACCCAGGGCCTCACACATACTTTTGCAAGCACTCTGCCATTGAGCTGCTTATTTTGTATCTTGAGACAGGGTCTTGCTAAATTAAGCTGGCTGCCTCTGGCTTCCAATCTGCTATCCTCCTGCCTTCTCCTTCTGAGTCACTGGGATTACAGGCATGCACCACTATACCTGGCATGTATTATCTTTTCTAGAAGTACAACATCACTGATGTTATGGTTTGTACATAATTTTGTAACTTTCACATGCAAAATAAGTATAGGCTTAGAAAACAATATGAAATTTAAAGTATCATCAGAGCAGAAAACCTAGAGTTTCCAGCAAGTCATAAAGAAGAAATAAAGACTTTGTCATTCACTCAGTTCCACATATAGAATTTGTATTTAATTTATATGAATGAATTTACAGGTTGAGCATGCCTAATCTACAGATCTTCAGATTAGGGACACTCCACGTGCAATGTCTATACAAATATTCCCAACTCCAAAAGGCTCCAAAATCTGAAACATTCTGGTCTCAAGCATTTTGGATAAGAGATACTCACCCTTTATTCATAAGTACACTCAAGCCAAGCACTGTGGCACATGCCTGTAATCCCAGTGACATGAGAGGCTGAGATAGGATTGGAAGATCAAGGCTAGAGGCAGCTTGCACAATTTAGTGAGACCCTGTCTCAAAACATTTTAAAAAGTATGGAGGGACTGGGAGTTCAGATCAGTGATAGAATACTTCCCTAGTATGCAGGAAACTCTGGGTTCACGCCCCAGTGCTGCACAAGTGCACTCAGATATACATGTATACATTTCTGTTTCTCCTCCTGTTCTAAGTATAGATTCCCAGGATGTTGGAGAATTTTCTTTTTAAAATACTATTCTTGACCCTTGATGTACGAAATAATCTTGTTACATTCGATGCACTCTGCTCTTAAATAATTTCTCCTGTAGTTTTACCACATATAGTAGTGTAAACTACTATATGTAGTGTATATAGTAGTGTAAACTACTATATGTTAAATGTGTAGTATTTTATGTCCATTACTATTGATATTGATCATTTTTGTCTTATCCTTAGCATTTCTTTTTGTTTGTTTTTCATTGTTTTGTTTTGGTTTTGGTTTTTGAGATAGGATCTTAACTATGTATCTCAGGCCAACTTTGAACCCACTGGCCTCCTGCTTTTTTTGCTGCCTCTTCCCAGCTTCCTTTGTCTAGGTGAAATCACATTGAATACTTCATCTTAGACAAGATGTAAACATTGAGAGAGTGATCCAATTGACCAAACACATTTATTGATTGACTGATTGATTGATTGATTGCAGTTGAACCCAGGATCTCACCCATGCTAGACAATTGATCTACCACTGAGCTGTACCCTTAGTCCTTTTTTTATGGTACTGGGGGTTGAACCCAGGGCCTCGTGCCTGCATGCTCTGCAAGTGCTGGACCACTGAGCTGCACCCTCAGCCCATTTTTTTTTACTTTTTGAGACAGGGTCTCCTTAAGTTATGCAGACTGCCTCTGGTCTCGAACTTGTGATCCTCCTGTCTCCGCCTCCCAAGCTGCTGGGATTACAGGCGTGCGCCACCGCGCCCGGCTCCCTTAGTCTTTTTTTTTTTTTTTTTTTTTTTTTTTTAAATATTTTACCTTGAGACAGGGTCTCACTAAGTTACACAGGCTGCCTCTTGCCTCAGACTCACAATCTTCCTACCTCAGCCTACTAAGTCAGTGGGAATAAAGTGGCATGTGCCATAGCACCCAGCTTAAGACTTTTATACAGAAAACTCCTGGGGGATGGGAATGTAGCTCAGTGGTACTTACCTAGCATGTTCAAGGCTCTGGGTTCAATTCCCAGCACCATTAAAAAAGGGAGATGGGGCAAGGATGTGATTAAAAACTGGTTCCTCAGGAACAATATAAAAAGTAGAAAGGAGGAGGAAGGGAACTAGCAGAGGGAAGTGAAGATTGGGGAAGATGGGATGGGGAGGAGGGTCAGTTAGGAGGGATGAATGAAGAGAGGATGATCTCAATGTAAACAGTACAACTTCATAAGGACATTGGAAAAATAGGGGAGTATAACCCAAATAAAGCCTGCAGCTGTAGCCCTGTGGCATCTGATCCCGTCAGATCTCAGAAGCTAAGCAGGGTCGGGCCTGGTTAGTACCTGGATGGGAGACCGCCTGGGAACACCAGAAGCTGTAGGCTTGGAAGAAGGACCTGGCAACCCCTCCCAAAACTCAATGTGCCATTGAAAACCCTATGAACAGCAGAGAAGCCCTGACAATAGTGTTTCCCCTGTTGTACAGAGGGTCGCTATGAGTCGGATACCAACTCGACGGCACCTAACAACAACAACAACATAACCCAAATAAGCATTTGAGTTTTACTATATATTAGCCATAAGGCTCCATAAACTTTGTGGGTTGATAAAAGTGTTGCCAGAAGTGATGTAAAGTATGCATAATGGAAAAAACTAATGCTTTACTACTCTGTACCCCATCATCATTTACTAATAAAGAGAAAAAGAAAAACAATTCTTTCTTCATGTAGAAATAGTCATGATTAAGTCAAGCAATCAAAGAAAATTAAAATTTAACAGTCTCACCTGTCCTTGTTTATTTCATTCATTTGCATGAACATTTTGGCTTTAAAAGTAGTTCCCATGTTAGTATAACATGTATTGGTGTGATATTAGTAATTTATTTAGATGTCTGGTTTTTTTGCAGATCTCCTTCAACAGTATCGCTCTGCTGTGTGCAAGCTGGGCAGTGTGAATGAGGACCTTAATGGTCAATTAGAGTACCTTCACACTCCTGATATGAAAAAGAAAAAGCAAGAACTTGATGAACAAGAAAAAAGTTTGAAACTAATAGAGCAAAAACTTGGTATATATTTACTTATTATTAACTTTCTCTGTATGGAGATAAATATTTATGATGAGAGAGGGTTCAAGTCATCTGATAAATGATTATAAACTATTCCCTTATCAGGAATAATTATAGGGAGTCTCAGTATTAATCATAATTCCTTTTTATAACTTAAAATATATTTACATTTGCTTTTCTTTTATATAATATTCCAGTTTTTTGAGCTAGTTTTCTTTTGCATTTTCCATCTTTATAGGTATGACTCCTACACGTAAATGTAATGACTCAGTGCATCATTCAGCAAAGATAGAGGTAACAGATTGTCCAGTTCCTCCTAAAAGAATGAGAAGAGAAGCTACAAGACAAAATAGGTAAGCACATCATAACTTGTCATTGATTACTGTATCAAAGCTCCTGGGTTTAAAAATAATGTTTATTTTTAATTTCTTCTTTGAGCCAGAATTAGTATTTTAAGAACAAATGAGCAAAAAAAGCCTTAAACAAGCTGGGTTTATAGCTCAGTGGTAGAGAACTTGCCCAGCATGCACAAGGCCCTGGTTTGAGGGCACCATACATACCAAGTGTTACCCAGGAGTGGTGGCATGTGTCTGTAATCCCAGCACTTGGGAGGCTGAGGCAGGAGAATCGCCACAAATCCCAGGCCAGCCTTGGCAACCAAGTGAGACTCTGTCTCAAAAATTATGTATTATGAAGATATATAATCAATGTATTCTCCTAAGATACCCAGTTTTCTAAATGATTTTTATTGTTTGGAAACATTATTTCTGTTAGCCGGGCACAGTAGCACACAGCTGTAATCCCAGAGCCTCAGGAAGCAGAGGAAAGAGGATCACAAGTTTGAGGTCAGAGGCAGCCTATATAATGTAGCAAAACCCTAGCTCAAAATAAAAAGTAAAAAATGAGCTGGGAGTGCAGCTCACTTGTAGAGCACCTGCAAAGCATGTGCGAGGCCTGGGGTTTAACCCTGCAGTACCACAAAAAAAAATGTGATTAGTAATGAAATTTCTTTTTGTTTGGCTTAAATTTCAAATATAGTACATTCTGCTTCATAGAATCAGCAACCTGATAGAGAATAACCACAATTAGTCATATATTATTTAGTTTTAAATTGCTTATAATGTTTGATTTGGAGCATCAGATACCCTTTAGATTACTCACCAAAGAACCAACATAACTATTTGCAACTTAACTCAGTGGTAAGAACTATTCTTTTTAGATTAGGTATTAGTAAGGCCATCCCACAGAAGCATACCAGTGAAGATTTTTGTATATTATTTCGAAAAGTTGAAGTATAGACTCTATTTTGATAATTTTATCAAATCAATCATAAAGGAGTTCCCTTGAGATTTGTGGTGTGTGGAATAATGTTCTGTGTCATATCTTTTCCTTTCTTTCCTTCTTTCCCTTTTCTTTTTTGCTATCCTTAGGCGTTGAACCCAGGGCAGAGCCGGGCATCGTGGCGCATGCCTGTAATCCCAACGGCTTGGGAGGCAGAGGCAGGAGGATCACAAGTTCGAGACCAAGGGCAGTCTCTGTAACTTAGCAAGACCCTGTCTCAAAAAGTTAAAAAAAATAGGCTGGGGGTGCAGCTCAGTGGTCCAGCATTTGCAAAGCATACAGGCGCGAAGCCCTGGGTTCAACCCCCGGTACCGCAAAAAAAAAAAAAAAAAAAAGGAGTTGAATCCAGGGCTTCACACATGCTAGGCAAATGCTGTACCACTGAACTTCGCTCCCAGCCCCTTTTTAAAATTTTGAGATGGGATGTCACCAAGTTGCAGAGGCTGCCATTGGCCTCAAACTCAGGATACTCCTGCATCAGCCTCTCAAGTTGCTGGGATTACAGGTGTGCAACAACAACAACACAACATCCGGCTAAAAGTTACTCTTTATAGAAATTTCTCATATAAGGCCAAAGTATATGAGTGTAGGAAAATAAAACATCACAATCTTGCCATTCCTAGTTAAAAGATCTAGGCAATAATAATCAGTAGGCACTTAACAATTAGGTAAAAAGTTGATGGGGAAACTTAATAATGGAAAGATCAGATTAGCACAGTTGAAATCATTGATCAACCTTAGCAACCCTAAAAATAGTAGGACATTTATTATTATATGTGCCTTAGAGAAAGTAGCCTGAATCTAGTAATTCATCTAGTTAGCCTTTGTCAACTGGGGACCTGTGAAGGAATTAAACAGTGCAAAAAATTGAGTGTTTCCTCAATTTTCCCTGTGGAAATGGTAAATGCTACCTCACTGGTACCATTCTAGATACATAAGGGGTTCATTCATTTTATACAGTAGAGGCCTTAAGCTTTAAGGCATTGGTGCTTAATTCTTTCACAAATTTGAGAAGGGCTCAACTTAACTATCATTTTATAAGAAATATGGGGAATTTTGAAGCTAAAGTTGAATGCTAACATCAGGAAACAAATAGCCAAATCCAGAATGGGACATTTTATAGGCCAGTTGACTGGTTTTCTTTTGGTAATAAATCAGTGATATAAAAGAAAGGTGGGAAAGGAAAGAAGGATGAATTATAGAATAAAAGTGATTAAAAAGACGTAACAACCACATGTAATATATAGACCTTGTCTGGACTTGGGTTTGAATAAACCAATTTTAAAATGACAACATTGAGATAATTGAAGAAATTTAAATATCAAACTGGGTATTAGATACTATCAGGAGAGGGACATGGCAATCTTCTCCCAAAGCAATCCTGCAACAACCAACCATTGAAAACCATATAAGGGTCGCTATGAGTGGACACAACTCTGGTCAGGTCCAACTCAGAGTTTTCAGTGGCTGATCATTTCAGGATTGTTTGGGGAGTGGACTGCCACATCCTTCTCCCGGTTTTTCAGTGTTGAGGACTGAACCTGAGTCCTCAGGAAGTAGGGAGCAGCACTCCGCCAAACACATTTTAATATAAGTTGTTCATTTTATGTATACTAACATAATATTTATATTTAAATAGAGCTGGGGCTATAACTCAGTAGTAGAGTGCTTGCCTAGCATACCCTAGTCTCTCAGTTCAGTCCCCAGCACTGAGGTTGGGAGAAGGGAACCAGGAGTAGTGGCACATGCTTTTTGTAAAAGATAATTAGGAGGCTGAGGCAGGAGGATCACAAGTTCGAGACCAGCCTAGGTATTTTAGCAAAACCCTGTCCCAAAGTAAAAACAGGCTGGGGATGTCAGCTTAGTGGTAAAGATCTTACCTAGCATTCCCTGGGTTCAATCCCCAGTACTGCAAAAAGTAATAATAATGATAAATAAATGTACAATTAGGAATGCATAAGGTATTTTTCAGCTAAATGATATGATCACTGGGATATATTCTAAAGACTCTAGGGAAAAAATGAGGTAAAGAATATCAAAATAAGATTTGGTAAAACATTATTGCTAAAACCAGGAAATCACTGTATTATTCTTTGTGCTTGTATCTAAGCTTATCTTCTTTTGCTTTTGGGGTTTTTTGTTTGTTTGTTTGTTTGTTTGTTTTGTAGTGCTGTTCATATAACCCAGTGCCTCCCGAGAAAGCATTTTATGAGCAGTAAGGAGCATTTTTCTAGTTTTCTAGAGAACAGAATCTTCCCAATGAGGAAATTTCTCCGAAGTGGTTCTAGGCTAAGATATGTAGCACCTATTTTTAAGTCATAGTCTCAGCCCTGATTGTGCCCTAGACCTCTCATTTACAACAGTACTACTATAGACATTGTTTTTTAATTGTATTGTTGTTTCAGTGGATGGTTGATTGGTCTTTTGTGGTGCTATGTTTCAAACCCAAGGCCTTAAGTATACTAGTCAAGCATCCAGCCACTGAGCTACATACCCCAACCCCAGACATTGATTTAGATCTTATTTATAAAGATTTCATAGCAATTTGGAAGTGGCGGATATTAAAGTTATTTTTTTGGTTATCATTGGTTGTCGTGGTGGTAGTGGCAGTGGCAGCAGTGTCATTTTCATCAAGGTCATATCTGTGTGGAAATCAAATGGGGGTTTAGATTTATAATGTTGTACTGTGTAACGTGAGCCACATATGTAACTTTATATTCTCTAGGAGCCATATTGAAAAAATAAAAAGAAACATTAACTTTAATAACATTTTATGGAACCCAGAATTCAAAACATTATTTCAACATGTAAACAATGTAAAAAATTATTAATGAGCTATCTTACATTCTTTTTCTACACAAAGTCTTAGAAATTCAGGAGACAGCAAATCTGACTTAGGATGAGCTGCACTGCAAGGGCTCTGGAGCCATACATCGTTAGTGGCTCTGGAGGTGTAGAAAGAGCTTTTGATGGTAAATCCTGGCCTATGCATCCTTACCTCTGTCCCAGCCCCTACAGGCAAGCTTTAACTATTAACTTTCAGTTATTCTCTTCTTGCCTCCATTTAAAAAGTGGATTTCTATCTATCTTGTTTTATCAGCCTCTGGTAATATATAGCTTACTCATCCCCTTTGGATGGAGGTCTGTCTTGCCTGGCCCACCTAATGACTTTTGAACTAAATTGTTTTAAATTATTTGAGAATCTATTATTAATCATGATTATTTAAATTCCATCCTCCATGCTTTCTTCAAAGGTAAAAAACCATAAATGACACATTAAGTTATATATTAAAAATTTCCAATAAAAAAATTTTTAATTGCTTTTTAAAAAAGGTAGAAAACCATAAAGAACATATTACATTATGGCTATGTAAGTATTGTTTAGTACTAGGCAAAGTATTGTGCTATGAGGTTTTCATGTCATCACTGATACATATGCCACAGGCAGTATTCCAAACATCAGGCTGAAATAAATCCTCCAAACTCTCTCATCCTTAAAATCATGTTAAATTTTGTTTCCTTTGTTATTTAGACTATTTCTTGTGTATTATCAATTTCTCTGGAGTTTCTGTTTGCCTTTTACTTTTTCTCTCACCAAGTATCTTAATCACATCCTCTTCCTCCTGCACTAATGATAAGAACTGTGTCGGCTTCCTGCAAGATGGCCATCCTGGGGCTTCCTTGACCACTCTCTTGGGACGAATACACTGTTTCTTGGATTTCTTGTCTTTCTCTCTCTTGTAACTTTCTTAGAAAAAATGTGCAAAAAGAAATTGAAGGACTTGCCTGTCTGAAAGTGTCTTCATTCTGCTTACATTCTATTAAAGTTTTCTGGGGATAACAAGAGTGAAATAAGGCTAGAATATACTAGAAAGAGAGAGACTGGGAGGTAGCCTAGAAATAATGAGAGACAGTCTACCTGATGGAACCCAAAGAGACTTTGGACTCAGTAAGTATAAGAGAGAGAGAAAGAAGCCGAGTCCCAAATGGGTGATGGAAGCAGAATGGAAAAGGAGAGGAAGCCACAGTTAGAATATGCTGCATTTTCAACCCAACTTTAAATACATTGTTCCATATTGACAGGCATAAAAAGCTACCAGCACAGTTATGATGGTAATTAATTAATTAAATGTTGGTGTGTTGGCCTTTGGTACAGTTGCTGGCACAGTAGAATCCTGTCTGATGCGATCTTCTAGGAGCCATAAGTCTGAACTTGGCTTTTACCCACAGTAAAAGCAAAGCCTGATCCTGCTCTGCTGTCACAGTTACAATTTCTACTCAAAGAGAAACTTGTTAGGAAAACAGTTCTGTTTTTATAATAGCAGACGAAATCTAAGCCAGCAGCATAATCCTCTTTCTTAAGTGTAGTTATACAACGAGGAATTATCACATGTATGGGAGGAGTCGACAACAGGAGGGAGAAGATAAAATAGATAAAATAAATAGCAAAATGAACCTTCGAAGATGCCTCCATAAAGAGACTAATTAGGAGAAAGGAACAGCCAGGGTAAGAATGTGTAAACCCAAGTTACAAATGTTGCTAAAGTTAAAAATTCAACAAAAAGATTAAAGTCAAGAAAACTTACCAGAGAAGAAGAAAAAAATATATATGAAGAAATAGGAGTTGTAGAGAACCAATTGAGATTAGTAGGCGATCTAGAAAGAAGAAAATAGACAAGAAAATCTATTGTGAATAAAAGAAGTTCCCAGGCATGAATGAAAGAACACAGATGTATTAAACGCCCAGCACAGAGACTAATAAAAGATGTACCAAGGTATTTCATGGTGAAGTTGTATATCAAGGAAAGAAAGAATGTTTTCATAGTGCCAGAGAAACAGAACCAAATTCCAAATTTTCAGTACAGCTTTTAGCACATAGGAGGAAACACACAAAGTTAGCCATCATTTGTTTAGCTTGGTGGCAGGGATAAAAGTTTTAGATTGGAATATAAATGTTTTAGCTTATGGCTTCTTCCTTTTGCATCCTGCTTATCCTTCTTGTACAAAGAGAAAGGAAATTTGTTTAAATGACTGGTGATTTTCTCATACCCATTCTCAACCTGTTTTCCATAAATCTCTTTTGAGGGACAGTCTTGCTCAGGCTGGCCTGGAATTTACAATCCTCCTGCCTCTGCTTCCTGAGTCCTAGAATCACAAGCATGCACCCAGATTATTCTCCATAAATCTTGAACTGACAATTTTCACACTCTTAGAATGTCAGAACATTTGAAATTAAAATATCATAATATTGAAATATTTACATTTTATAAAATCAAGAACAAATTTTAATAGTAGAAAAGGAAGTAGGAACATAATATGCGTTTCTATATAGTTATATTTTTATTTATATATATTAAACATTTATATATTTTTGTTAGCTTTTTTATCCCAGTACTGGATAGAGGGTTGAACCCAGGCCTTGTGTATGCTAGGCAAATGCTCTACCACTGAGCTGCATCCTCATTCCCTTTTTTATTTTTTATTTTTTTGGGAGGGGAGGCAGAGTCTCACTAAGTTGCACAGACTGGCAGTTGGCTAGTACTACAGGGATGTACACTGTGCCTGGCTTTTATTAGCTCTTAATAGAGATCACATTCCATGTTTTGTCAACTCCAAGATGTCATTGTTTTATAAATTTAAAGAAAACTTAAAAAAGAACTGTAAATTAATTCTTGGCATTATGAAGTGCATCTGAATTTTAGAGATATTAGGCATTAAAAAATGGGTTATTTTAGCCCTCCATGCTTACCTGATTATGTGATATTCAGGAGACTCACTTGTTTAGTAGACACTTCAGTTTTTGAATTCATTTTCTACTCATAAAGATGGTAAGTTAGCAGTTTATCAAAAATATGTATTTTCCATTTGGATGTGGCAGTTTAGGGGACTCGGACTATCATTAGAAAATAAAAGTATTAGCAGCCATGATGCCACTCCTGTAAAATCCCAGCACTCAGGAGGCTGAGGCAGAAAGATCACTGAAGCCCAAGTCTAATCTGGGCTACAAAGCAAGTTCCAGTCCAGCCTGGGCACACAGTGAGACCCTGTGTCAAAAAAGAAAGAAAGAAAGAAAGAAAAAAGTATTTAGATGTGTCAAAATAAAAACATATGGGCTGGGATTTAGCTCAGTTGGTACAGCACTGTGCTGCAGTCTCTGAGGTCCCGAGTTCAATTCCCAGCACCGCAAAAATGGGAGAAGGACCTGGCAATCCACTCCCAAGGCAATCCTGAAACAGCCATTGAAAACCCTATAAAGGTCTCTGTGAGTCGATACCGACTCGACGGCACCTAACAACAACAACAACAACAACAAATAAAAATATAGCTGTATAAATAGATACCAAGGTATTCACTGTGTGTTTTTAAATATTTTTCCTTTTGCTTGTCTTTGTGACTTCTAAAGAGCATTATAATTCCTGGGGTGTGTGTGTGTGAGAGAGAGAGAGAGAGACTGGACATCAAATCCAGGTCCTGACTCATGCTGGGCACACACTCTACCACAGGTCTACTTCCTCAGCCCAGTTCTTAAAATTATAATTGCATTTAAAGAAAGGGGGAAGTAATTAAAAATCTCCAGAATTTGGGTCTGAGATGATAGCCTTCCAGAGAACTAGAATTCAAATTAGTTATATGTATTATAGATATATATGCCTGTATGTATATCCACCCACATAACTACTGCTTTTATTGTATCCTGGTTTTGTTATTTTTTGCCTACATGTGAAAGTAATGACTATAAAAATATAATTAAATCTGTTTATGCCAAGAATTATAATTAGTAGAGCATAGTTGCATGGGATAGTTAAGCTTTCAGTTATGATGAGGGAATTTAAGAAAGGAAATCTTTGGTACATAAAATTTATTGTTGTTTGTTTTTATTTTTGTTTTACCACTTCAGTCAGAATTATAACTAAAACAGATGTGTGAAAGGTGACAGAGAACAGGAGCCACTGATCTCACTAAGAATACCTTGCTTCTGCATCTTTTTCAGACGACCAAAAGGTGATTTACCAAACTGAATATTTCTGGAGATAATACAAGAATCTGGGCATGAATTGCCATGTCTATCCAGATGGGACTGGAAACAACCCAATCAATTTTATGAATCTCAGTGGACAACATGGATTTACTGGAATTATTCCAGTCACTGTGCCCTTATGGTTTTTATCTTGCAAATGTGTCAGAAGAAAATGCACTCTTGTGGCAATGACTCTAAAAGTGGCACATAACATTTAATGATCCAGAAAAGCATATGTACTATTTTTCAGTATAATTATTATGAATATGTTAGAACTATTTCTTGAAAACAACCTTTTTTATTACTTTTCTGTGAATTTATTTAACAAAAATGTTTTGTCTTGTGTGTAAGGAAGGTTCTAGAGACTAGATATTTAATGTAAATATGTGAAAAAACTCAACAAAGAATTCAGGATAAAAATGGGAAAAGCACAGGTATCTCAGAATTCAAATGGTAAAATACATGGAAAAAGAAATTGATGACTAAACGTGTGACCAGTACGCTAAACATTGTATCCTGTATATAAATACAATATGCAGCACCACCAATTTTTATAAGTATTGTCTGACTTTATTAATACTAGATAATATTGTATCAGCCTTAAGTCTACATTTGCATTATTTTCTGATTTTTTATTACTGTTTTTAAGAGGTTTAAAAAAGTCTCACATTAATGCAATACAAGTTTGTTAGAAAGTTGCTGCAAAAACATTTGAATTGTACCTTCAAGCTAATGTATGTCAGTATATATGTCTTCCTACAAGTGTAAGACTATTGGTCTGTGAAGTTATTTTGTAAGGAATACTTTTGGTACAGTTTTGTGTCCCTGGAAATGTGTGTGTTTTTTAATCCTTTCTGAATATGCAGTGAGGTTAATAAACAGGTTGTTTTTTTCCATACTGAACAGATAAGTGTTTTTCTTTTTTAAAACTTAACACTATAAAAATTACTTTGGTGGAAACTATTACAGTATGAGCTAATTTTTGTAACCGGAACTCATGTAATTGTGTTGAAGAAAAACAAAATAGCAGTAATATAATTTGCTACAGGAAGATTGGCTTCCATAGTACTGACATATTTGAAAGCATCAATTACAACTTTTTCCTATACTTGTAGATTTTAAAAGAATATCACTAGAGAAAATTAATGCCACAACCATTCATTCTACATTGTGTGATATGTAATCTAAAATCCATCACAATGGTTAAAAGTATTCCTGATATTTTTTCCAAGGAACTGTAATAAAACTATCTTTCCATCCTTTATGTGCATATGTCCATCAATTTTCATTTATACATTTGGTGAGGTCTGTAGTAAAAATAGCCCAAATTTACTCAAACTTTTATAGTTTTTGTATCAAATTTTTATAATTACAGAGACTAATATTGTTGTATATACAGCATTGTAGGTTTAAGTGATATTAATTCATATTAATTATTGCATATTAGTGCCCAAAAGATAAAAGTTTGATCTTATAAATTTTTTTATGCTTTTTTTGGGAGGTAGGAATTGTCTCACTATGTAGCACCAGTTGACCTCAAACTCCTGATTCTCCTGTCTGAGGCTTCTGAGTGCTGGGATTATAGGTGTGCACCATCACCCATAGCTAATTTTTTTTGTACTTTTGCGTCTGTGACTTCTTTATGTTGTTGTTGTTGTTACGTGCCATGTAGTTGGTATCCGACTCATAGTGACCCTCATAGGGTTTTCAATGGCTGACTGTTTTGGGATTGCCTTGGGAGTGGATTGCCAGGTCCTTCTCCCATTTTGCGATGCTGGGAATTGAACTCAGGACCTCAGAGACTGCAGCGCAGTGCTCTACCAACTGAGCTAAATCCCAGCCCTGACTTCTATTTTATAGTTACTATGAAATGGATGGAATTACTTCCATCATTTTTAATGTAGAAATATCACATAATCCTAGTTATTAAAGTTGAATGTCTCCTTTTTGTACTGCATCTGGTGAAAAATATATAAAGCAGCCATTTAAAGCCTCTGGAAATATTCTTTCTTTCTTTTTTTTTTTCCCCTTTCTTTCTTTTTGGTACTGGGGATCAAACCCTAGGCTTCGTACCTGCTAGGCAGACACTCTACCACTGAGCTAAATCTCCAGCCCTCTGGAAGTATTCTTAATGTCAAGTGGCAACGAAGAAACATCTATTCAAGAAAATCTACAAAAAGTCTGTAAAACAGCTCAATGTGGATATAAAACCCCTCAATAAAATAACTAGCATAACAAATCTAGCAACATATAAAAAAATTATGCAGTCTATCCTGGTGGAATTTATCCCAGGGATGCAAGGTTAGGTTAATATCTAAAAATCAATGCAGCATACCAATAGAATTTTTTTAAATTACCTAATCATCTCCATACATGCAGAAAAAGCATTTTTAAAAATCCATCTTCCCCAGGGGCGGTGGCACACACTTGTAATCCCAGTGACTCGGGAGGTGGAGGTGGGAGGATTGCAAGTTCAAGACCAGAGGCAGTCTGCATAATTTAGTGGAACCCAGTCTCAAAAAGTAAAAAAAAAAACAGGGCGGGGGGTTTGGCAGTACAGCTCAGGGGTACAGCACTTGCTACAGCACTTGCAAAGCATGCAAGTACAAGGCCCTGGGTTCAACCTCCAATACCAAAAATAAATAAATAAAAATCTATCTTCATTATAACACTAACCAATAATAAAAGTGGCACTTTTTCAACCTGATAAAAGGGCATCTATGAAAACCTAACAGCTAATATCGTCCTTAATGGTGAAACACTGGATAATTTTCCCATAAGGTCAAGAATAAAACAAGGATATTCACTGTTGTTATTTCTTTTAAGCATTATACTGGAAGTTCCAGCCAGGGAGATTAGGCAAAAAGACAGATGGATTCAGCAAAGTAGAAGGATAGAAGATACATAAAAATCAATTTTATTTCTCTACAATTGCAGCAAAAGTCCAAACAATTCCTCCACTCATAATAGCATCAAAAGGGATAAAGTACTTACAAATATAACAAAAGAAGTGCAAACTACTTAATGTTGATAGAAATTAGAGTTAAAAAATGAAAAATCCTACATGCATGAGTTTGAAGACTCAACATTTAGTAAGATGTCAGTGCTCCCAAGACTTAATCTGCAGACTCAGTGCAATCCCTATCAGTCCACCTGACTTTGTACAAATTACAAGCTGCTTTTTACATTTCATATGAAAGTAAGACAAAATAGGCAAAAACAATTCCAAGGTAGAACCCATGCCTCCCAGTTTCAAAACCTACTTAGAAGGCAATATAATCAAGACAATATGATACTGGCACAAAAAAATATGCATGTAAATAAATGAAAGGATTGTAGATCCATGTTTATATCAAGTATCGGTTGCTTTACATCATGTATGTCAAGACTATCCAATGGGGAAAGAATAGTCTGACAAATGGATAACCACACAGAATTAAGTTGGATCCTTCACACCATGTCCAAAATTTAAACTCAAAATAGATCAAAGACCTAAATATAAGAACAAAAACTATAAACTCTTCCAAAGAAAACAAGGAGTAAATCTTCAGGGGTTTGAGAAAAGACTCCTAGATATGACACTGCCTGCAGCTGTACCACTGTGGTGTCCCATCCCCTCAAATCTCAGAAGGTAAGCAGGGTCGGCCTGGTTAGTCCTTGGATAGGAGATTGCATGGACATACCAGGTGCTGTAGGCTTGGGAGAAGGATGCTGCAGCCCACTCCCCAACTAGCCATTGAAAACCCTATAAATAGCAGAGAAGCACTGACAATAGTACTGGGCATGGCACAGTGTCAGGGAATATTTCATCTGTTGTACCCTAGGGTTACTGTGAGTTGAACCCAACTTGACAGCACTTAATATCAACAACAGATATGATACTAAAAGCATCAGCAACAGCTGGGAAAATAGATGGACGTCACCAAAATTTTTTAATGTTTTGTTTCAAGGATGCTATCATAAAAATAAGTGAAAAGATGATGGCCATCAGAATGGGAGAAAATATTTATGAATCATATCTCATTTTGGGCCCTTACAACTCAAAGATTTAAGAATAGGGAAAAGGTATAAACAATTTCTCCCAAGAAGATATACAGGTTTCCAGTAGCCACATGAACTGATGCTTAGCATCATTAGTCATCAGGAAGATGCTAATTTTCATTGTTACTAAAGGGTACCCAATATGTAGGCAAAACCAGAACTGAATAAATTACAATCCCCAAGGCCTATGTGGACTGTCATCAAACACTTTCCCCTATTTCTCTAGTTTTATGACAGTCATAAGGAATAGGAACAAAATGAAAATTGACATGGATTCTGAGAACATAAGGCAAGAACCATGTGGTCAGGATTGAAGGATAGAATGGAAGTTCAAACAAAACGTCTGTCACCTCAAAGACCGGAAGTTGGAATGGTTATCAGCACCCCTTAACTGCAAGGTGATCAAGTAAGAGGCAGTTGGAGGAAAAGACAAGATTAAATTAGAGAAATCAAAGCCTAGAAAGATTTTAGTTTTTCAAACAAATTGAATAAAAATGAGATAGATCATGTGGTTTTAACTTTCCTTCATAGCTTGTTCTAAGATTCCCAGTATAGAATTTCTAGAAATTAAGGCAGAAAACAATGCCATTCTTAAGCTCCTATGCTACACAGAATGTTTCCCAGAGAAATAATATGTTATTAATAATAATCAAATGTTTCCCAGAGACTTAGGTACAGAGTTATCTGGCAGGTGCTACAGTGAGTTCTTGATATCCCACAAAGCAACAACTTAACCATATAATTTGTCCTAAAGAGAAGTGTCTAAGCAGTGAAAACTTTTCAAGAGAGAAGCAGTTTTAATAGAAATAAATCCTGTGCATGGGATAAGATCTAGACCATTGAGAAACAAAATTGGACCATTCTACCACTTAAAAGATCCCAGCGTGCCCACTAGAAGTTAACCTCTGGAAACATTCATGATCCATGAAGTTGTCATCAATTCAAAAAATGCTTTATTGTGTATCTTCACTGGTTCTTCTTTGTGCTCTTCAGTTATGAACATTTGCTTCTTACACATGAAGAATATTTTCAGTGGACTTTTTTTGACATACTCCAACAATACAGAGATGGACATCATGCTGTCTTGTTGTTGTTGTTGTTGTTGTTTAGGTGCCGTCGAGTCGAGTCCGACTCATAGTGACCCTACGTACAGCAGATCAAAACACTTGCCAATTCTGTGCCAGGCAAACAATCTTATTTATGTTTAAGCCCATTGTTGCAGACCCTGTGTCAATCCATCTGGTGGAGGGTTTTCCTCTTTTGCCGTTGACCTGCCACTCTCCTAAACATGATGTCCTTCTCCAGGGATTGTTCTCTCCTGACTACATGTCCAAAATATCTAAGACGTAGTCTGGCCATTCTTGCTTCCAAGGAGCACTCTGGTTGCACTTCTTCTAGGACAGATTTGTTGGTTCTTTTGGCAGTCCATGGTATATTCAATAGATGTCTCCAGCACCACAATTCAAAAGCATCAATTCTTTTTCTGTCTCTCTTGTTCAATGTCCAGCTTTCACAACCATATGATGCCACTGAAAATAC